>LSSN01006047.1:0-14268 GCA_001970855.1 Smittium culicis | reverse complement strand
TTATTATTATTATTATTATTATTATTATTATTATTATTATTATTATTATTATTATTATTATTATTATTATTATTATTATTATTATTATTATTATTATTATTATTATTATTATTATTATTATTATTATTATTATTATTATTATTATTATTATAGTCGATGGATAAATTTACGAAATTAATGTTGAGTTATTCGATAGAGGCAGTTCATTTTTTAATTAATATTTACGTCTCCTATTTTTAAAACAACATTTTTCATGCGAGAAAAATAGTTTATAATAATCTGGATTTAATAATAATAAGCACGTTTATCAATAAATTTCATAATCACATATGAGCCTCAAATTTTATTAGATGTTTTATTTTTTCCATTTTTTTTATTATTTATGAAATCTATTATAAATATTCGAGCAAAAATAATTGTATCTAGGTCAGATAAAATGAGAAAATGCACTATTTAATTTATTTCATAAGTCTACTATAACTATATTCTCAATTTATCTCGAAATTTTTAATCCAATCGTTGTATACATTTCATATATGAAAAAAATATATATATTTAAATTATTATAAAATTTAATCATACCAACTCTCTATTAAGATTATATTTTTTTGTTTTTCGATCATTTAAATATACAAAATTATTGCGATTTATGATTTATGCTTAAATAAAATATTCAAATTTAAATAATAACTAAATTTTAAAGGGAAAAAATTAAGGAAAAATAGCTTAGTAATTATTAAACTTTGTAAAATTTTTGAAGGTAAATCAAAAATATATATATAATCCGCCTAAATTTAATTAAAATTATGTATTAAAGTTCATTTTGAAATAAATTAATCGGTATCTTATTAGTAGTTGGTATAAATAATTTTATCGAATTAATTATTTTTAATAACTTTCAATTTTAAGTATTTACCCATTTTTCCCGCTAATAGTAAATAAATTGAATTTTTTAAAAAGAAAATTGCAACACAATTTGCTCTATATTCAAGTAAAATTCGATTATTATTTAGTTTGGGATAAGCAGAGCCATGCTCCCACAAAAATTAATACGAGTATAAAAGTATACAGGATACGTATTAAGACTTTTATCAAAAATTTCTGATCTGTATGAATATAAAAACATACATATTTAATAAGATATTTAATAAAATTATTTGGTAATTAATACTATTTTTAGTATTGAAAAAAATCAAAAAAATATTTTTATTATATATTTAGAAGATTAGAATACTGCAGCAAAATTCATCAAATATTAAGCGTATGATCATGCGGCTCATGTTGATTTTGGATTTATTTTAGGGTTAAATTAGTTTAAAACATTAAAAATTAGATACAAATTTTATTTTAATATGAAAAGTGATTATTTTATCTATATTATGCTAACCAAAAAATATTAAAACTAATAAAAGAAATTCTAAACTCTTTTTTTTAGCCTTTTTTACATTTTTCTTTTAACTTATTTTGCTATTTTATGATGATTCTTTTGTATTTTTTTCGCAGTTTTTATACCTTTATAAACTCATGTCAAATTTTGTGAGATGAATTTTTTATTAGCTATTAAAATATATTAATTCCATTAATTCTTTAAATTGTGAATTAAATTATCGTGACAAATTTAGATTGACACCATCATATTACTCATTAAAGACTTTTTGTTATTATCGTTGATCTTTACGTTTTATCTAAAAATATGATTTCCAGAAAATACTGGGAAAATCCGAATTATATAATCAGATCCCATAGATAATTATTTAGCTGTTTCTATACTTCCATATATATTATTCAGGAATAAATTTGCGTAAGGAAAAATGTAATATTTCCACAAAAAAAAAAAAATTTCCTTAAAAAAAGTAGATTTTTCACGTATTAATGTCAGTATTCATTAAAATAACCATTAGATTTTAATTATTATAACCTATTCAATAAAAAATTAAAATTTATGTAACAGCATTTGAATATATTTTTTAAGCGAAAAAAATTGAAATAAAAAAATATTGTTATCATTTTATCAGATTTGGGAGCTTTAAATAAAGTAAAACTTCTAAATGACAACACTCTGAGATGAAAACTCTCTAACTTGGAAATTTTTGAATGTTAAACTAAAGAAATATTGATTTAATGTTATAATTATAAACCATTTTTATTAATCAATGATATAGACTAATTAAATATAATTAAATTAAATCTTAAAAGCGAATTAAGTTCATCTTTTTTTTAAAAAAAAAAGAAAATTAATTTATTATAATTAGAAAACAAAAGTTTAATGATTTTATAAAATTTGTATCTAGTACCATTTAAGCTATTTTTAGCGAAAAATATCTATTTTTCGTTAAAAAATTTTTTCCAAGGGCGGTGTGATATACTTCGAGCTTTAAAAATTTACGAAAAACATTCCCATGTATTAAAAGCTAAGTTTTCCATGCTAATAAAAAAAATCAAGCTTTATTATTAGAGATTTTAAATTTATTAAATTGTTTAAAAGTATCAAATAATTCAAGATATCCTTCGTCTATCTTTCATTATATACTGCTTTAAAACCAATTTAATCTTAGATTCACTAACTTCGCTTTGGTAATATTTCTAAATTAATAAATCATTATAAAATATTTATTCACGATATTGTTAATCACGAAGGGAGGAGTAAAGACAGGGCTGAGATTTGACTTAAAACTTAAACTAAGACTATGATTAAGACTAAGATAGTGTTATTTATTAAATATAATAGAGATAATAAAATTTAGCAGGATAAATAGAATAAAATTAATAATAATCTTAATTTTTTCTGAAAGATGAAAAAATAAATGATATTATTGAATAAAAAATTAATAGCAACATTAATAATTTTCAAATATTAGCTTGGGAATATTATAAAATAGTCTATAAGGATATAAAAGCAGCTGGGAATAATCTAATAGATAATACCTCATAATATTCAATAAGTTTCAATTGCATTACAATATTTTTGATAAAGTTCCAGATTGTTTTTGTGCATAACATATGTACAGAGGGCGCAATTTCATTCTTTTAATCTGATGATTTTTAAGATATTTGAGCTAAAATTTTTAATATCAGCTAAATTAGCTCACGTAAATAAAAGAATATTCTTGAAGAGTTTTATAAGAGATCGTCTTAAATACTGAAACTAAATAATTTCACATTTCAGATATAAAATGTCATAAGTTTTAAATAAAATTTTAAGTTAAATCTTTTACAGAACCCTATAAATGTTGAAGTTACAGCTACTGCATCTTAATTCTTCGGGGTTCTTGTAATTTTGTTGAGAGCTGACACGAGTTTTGCCTTATTTTAAGTAGTTTTGTTTAGGTAATTTATTTTTAATTGATTTATAGCTTTGATTTGGTTAGCGTAGGCTAATATATATATTTTTTATTTAGATAAGTTGATCAAAAAATTAAAGAGAAAAAATTACTAAATTTATAAAAATATTAGTATGAAAATTCTTTGTCTTTTTAGAGAAAAAAAATTATATTCCTAAAAATTTTCGATATCCTCCCTGTTGTAGGAATTTTTCTGTCTTTATATAAGGGGGTTTTCTGAACGTTATATATTTCAAATTCCTCTTCTGATTTTATTTTAACGCTTTAATCGCTAAATGCTAAAAAATTTCCTAATTGATCAAGTTTTGGAAATTTTTATATGACATACTTACGTGTTAAATTGACATTGTTGCTTTTTTTAAAATTAAATTTGAATAGTAGATACGAAAATGATAAAGCGAAGATTATGAATGAGAGTAATTAATCAGGCAAGCTCTTCACTTCCACACATTTATGTTCAAGTATCAGCAGTCACTGCAGAGTTCTTCGAGGGTCTTAAGTTTTTGTTGAGTATTGACATGGTACTGGCGCAAATCTAATTTTTAAGTCTATTTTTTTTGTGTGTATCTTGATATAATCATATGATTATTTTTTTGTTTATTGAAAGATTTTGTTTAACCCTTTCCCGTCCAACACTCTTTATAAAAACAAAATTTATGATTCGTTTATGGTTTATAAGAAATATTATTTGAAGTTATTTTTCAATATGCCAACATTTCTTAAGGCAAAGGAATTAAAGTATATTTTTTTGAACACAGTTGGCTATTTTTGAAGATAAAAAATAGTCTACCGCCCATGAAAGGGTTAATAATTAGTAAAATTAAAGTAAAAAATAGATTTTTTTTGTATATCGTAGGCTATTTATTGTTTAATTTTAATAAAGTGATAGGTGATCAAAAATTTATACGTAGTTTTATTAAAAATTATTAAGGAGTAGCAGTTTATAAACCCTTTCAATAAGTAGAATATTTTAATTCAATATTCGATCCCCTTAAAGATGTTCATTTTTTATAGCTCATTATATAGGTTTTTATATATGTTATTTTATATTATTTTAATGTAGTGAATTTATTTTTAGGTATTTTTTAAATGCTATCATTGTACAAAAATGTGTCATTTTTCATAAAATTTTTTTTTCACTTAACAATAAACGCTGTTTAATATATTTTCCTATTAAAGCAATATTCTCAAAACATATTTGAACTGTCGTAAAGACTAATGTCAGATGATAAAGACATTTCTCCATCAGACTCATTACTTCTTCATATTTACTTCACCGGCATTCACTGAGAACAGGTATTAATTCGATAGAGCGTGTTTTATGTTACATCAAAAGATGATCTGTAGAACGGAATTCGATGTAAATGAACCATTTATTAAATATCAATTATAAAATAAACCCCAAAACCCGTATATTAGTTTTCAAGAAAGTTCAAGATTATATATTAGAATCGATGGCTTAGCGAGAGCAAGTAGATTTCACATAAAATATAAGTTAATACTATTTAATTATATTTATTCCTATAATTGATTTGTTTTTTTATTATTTATACTGAATAAAAAAATACAACAGATAAAAAAATGCATAAATATTGATTGTGTACATCGATTAGTATGTTAGAGCTAAAAAATGACCAAAAGAGATATAGAGAAAAAATTCCAAACTTTTTGGAGCAGCAAGTAAACTCTTTGTAAATTATCTAGTTAACTTTATTTTAATTTTAATATGCATTCGCCTTATATTTTTATCTTCAAATTATCAATAATTAAAATCCAAAAAAATTTTCCCGCTAGTATTGTAATCGAATTTGTTTGAGGTATACATTTAAATTTTATTCGTGTTAAACATATTTGAATATATGTTTTATTTTATTTTATTGGCAAGTACACAAGAATATGAAATTAAAAGTAATAAGTAATTTTAAAGTTGTAATTGAATATATTTTCGTTGACGTCTAAGTGGAAATGGTGATTTATCACATTCCAAAACTCTGAAAAAGCATTTATTTAGGAAATTTTATTCGATGGGCTCTATATAGAAAATACAACGAGGCATTGTGAAATAAATACTTTTCATAAAAAGTATATATATATATTCGGAAAATTCATTGCCCCAATTCGCGTCAGCCGATCATGAAAATATAGTAACTAATTGGCCTAGCCATACTATCATATGTTCCAAAGTACTAACCCTAAATTAAAGCTTTTTGCTCCCGATTTCAACATATGCTGTAATATATATATTGCTAGATAATTATATCCTCCAAATATTATTATATTCAGTAGCAGTTATTATCTGAAGAATATTGTTCAATTTTTTAACCTTTTAAACTATTCAATAAAGATTATACCCCAGCTCCTAATATTTTGCTAATTACTTTATATCCAGCTGTGGTAATGTTCAAGACACACTATTTAAAACAAACCAAAATTAAGATTAATATCAATTTTACGTAATTTTTAAAAAAATTAAACCCAACAAAAAAATAAAAAACTGATCAAATTGTAACCAAAGTAAAATTTTAAAGCTTGCTTAGAGCTAAAATACGATTGAAGTAAAAAATAATTAAATTTAGTTACTCGTAGCATTCCAAATTGGTTTTTTGCAAGTTATTTTTTTTAAACTTTATTATATTTCGATATTTTAATGAGTAAACACATGTTAAAACAGTAAATTAAATTATAATAGTATTAGATGGCTAACAGATTTCTTTTTAAAACCAAGGTTTGGTTTATATAAGCTATATTACTATTGAGCTCCTTGAATTATTATCATGGTCAAAGTTCCTTCACATATAAGTACAGTATATTTATTCTAACTCAAAGAAATTAAAATTAATAAAAGCTAAAGAAAATAATATGATGCTGAAGTTATATCAAAACAAATTGATATACATGGTTGAACAATAGAGCAAAAACTAGTTGACAAGACAAAGTAGTATCAATAACGGTTTTATATGAATAATTGAATAAAATCCCTGGCGGGTATGGAGTTTTGAGGTAGCGAGTGGAGGGGAGGGGTCGGTTGAGAAACTGTTTTTTTTTTAAAAAAATTTAATAGTTTTTTTTATATACTTTTGATTTACGTTTAAAATATCCACAGTGATAATAAAAAAACTAGCAAGAAAACCATCACTGCTGTGAAATATGGAAATTGGGATTTGGGTGACGATGAAAAATTTTCACAAAAATACACACATAATATAGATTGAATGAAGTTCTGGTAGCATACCTAACAGTAAATTTGGTGCCAGATCACTTGAATTTCACACATTCATGTTTTTATATATGATGGAAAAAATTAATAAAATATTAATTAGTCGAAATAAAAATATGTCTGGTGTGAATTAGTGCATTTTAGTTGCGAGGGGAGGGGATGATAGATGATTTTTTTCTAAATTTTATTTATAAAATGTTATTATTCTTACAAATAATGTTAAATAAACTCATGTACTCCAAAAAGAGCAAAAATAAATACAGAATTTATTAAAGAGTGTTTATTCTTCTTCTATTGATTAGTTTTCTTAGCCATATTCATGATATAGTAAGATTAAAATAAATAATGTCTATACTAAATTCAAGCCGCTATTCTATTTATAAATCGGCACAAAAATTATGAATTTTATGAGTATATACTTGGATATATGGGAATTTTTAAAAGACTTAATATAACTTGTTAATTTGTTTTTTAATATCAGTTTTTTAGTAAAAACATATCCTCTCGCCCCTCCAATAAAAAAACTATAATAAATTTATTTTAAAAATGTACAAGCTCTTTTTGTTAATAATCCAAGTATAGTACACACCACACTCAATGATTGTCAGTGATTTTTTGATAAATAACACAAATCATTGATAAATCTTAGTTTCTTCAAGTTAAAAAAAAAAAAACTGTTTTTGAATATGCAAAATTTTGCTATTTACTGAAATTGTCATCGAGAGTATATGTAGCTCAATATTTGATAAAAAAATCATTTAATTAGAAACAGAGAAACTCAACTATATTCAATTATTAAACGAGCATATTCATTTTAGATAGCCAGAGATTAATGATATGTATGCTTCTATTGTAGTTTCAGCGAGTTAACATGTATATTTTTTCAGAATTAAACGCTTAAAATGTAAATTTTATGGAGAAAGAAGAGACTTTGCGACTTGAATATCAAAAAAGAAAACATATTTTAGTTATGTGGGGAGGAATGTGTGCATGTAATCAAATTATGAGTTTTTAGGTAGTAGATTTAAAGAGAAATGGAATGTGAAAAATGAGAAAAACATAGGAGGGCAACGTGCATATTAAAGATTCTTAGGTAAAGAAATAAAATTTTTTGTCTTTGAAATATTATGTTGTATCAAGCAATTTAATCGTTATTATTCTCTATAAAGAACTTGATAATGAGAGTAAAGTTGAAAAGTAAGCAATTTCTAATATAGCTCCTCTCATCGAAATAATACCGAATGTATTCTGGCTATTTGATGGGTTTTTTTTCTTTCAAAGTAATATGAAATCGGAGAAAAGTATTAAAATTTTTTTAAAAAAAGAATTATCAAAAAATTTATTAGTTTTTTGAACTAGTAACTGATTGATATGTTCAAATTTAAAATTCTTTGATCCGTATAGAATATTTTTAATATTGGAATATAAAAATTGAGTATAGTTTCATAGATAATTAATTTATGACTGAATAGAAGAAAAAATTCTAAAGAGCAAGTGAGAAAATGTCAGGTATGTGGTTGTATTGTTCTATTATAATGAGAATGGAGAAAATTATATAATACAAAATGCTAGAGAAAAGTCTCTGGAAATTTTTTGTGATGATTAGAGAAGAGATAAAACGGCTAGAAGGGTAGAAAATACAGAAATTAGAGGGGGTACGGCAGGGTTAATATTTGATGAGCTGGTGTTACTAGATTTTTTTTGGTCAGACGGTGATGTAGAATTTCCTGATGAATAAGTAATGCTTGATTTTTCGAGCGAGGCTGTTGAAGCGATCCAATCAATAAAGTAGTAGACGTGAGTGTAGAAACCATATCCACCAGTAGCTGCACATGGGGGCTTTTCATCGCTGGGAGTTGATGCAGCTGTAGGCGCATTACCAAAACTTGTGAGGCCTAGTAAAGGGTATGGAGAAACGCCGGTGTATACGAGTGGGCCACCAGAATCGCCATAGCAAGTGTCTTGGGAATTTTGGTTCATTGTACAAACTGCCATTCCATCGTTGTTTGTATAGCTAGGGTTGAGGCTTTTACAGTTGGATGATGATGAAATAACTAGTGGTACAGTCATCAGTACCTTAGAAACGGTGGCATTGGCGGAATTCGAAGTTATCCCCCAGCCAGCAGCAGCAGTAGTCAGATCATTCGATACAGGTAAATCATATATTTTGGCAAAACTTGATGAAGGAACATTTGTATTTTTGGACAAAATCAAGATTCCGATATCGTTTGCGGCAGTATCGGCTTTATAGTTGGGGTGAGGGATAGCTTTTGAGACTAAATAAATATTTGGATTATTTTGGATATTGAAAATGCTGTTTGCAGATACAGTCAATGAGCTTGCAGGGGTTAGAGTTTTATTATCGTAAAGGCAATGGGCGGCGGTTACTACAACGTTTGGAGCTATTAGGGTGCCACCGCAAGCAGAACCAGAATCTCCTAAATCAGTGTATATGAAAACGGCGAAAGGGAAGAGCGATAATGATGCTTGAACTCCATTTATAATTCTAAAATCAGCTTGAAAATTTGTAGCATTTGTGGATGATGAAGAGGCGGAGGTAGGTACAGTAGTGCCAGCACTAGAGAATGAAAGGGTAAACAATGTGCTTATTAAAAATAGGAGCTTAGGCATATTAAAAAGAAATATAAGAGTGTAGAAAAAGAAAGAAGGACGATAATGAAATTATTCTATGTAAAATGTACATTAATTGAAGGATATAAAAGAAAAGATTATTAGAGCCAGACGACACAATAGCTTTTATATACTTTTAGAATCCAGGTGCTGATGAATTTTTAGTGAATTTCAGTTAGATATAGAAAAAAATGTGACTAGAAAAAAGCAGGATGAGACACGTAATTCGTACAAACAAAACTAAAAGTTTGGGTAAAAAAAGTTTATCAATGCTCAGAAAAGTAGCGGGAATTATATAATCTCCAGAATATTCCTGAGGTATTTTTTTATTCAAGGAAAGCGATAATAGGAACGATTACCAGCAGTCGCAGCCTTAGAAGATCATTGCTTTTTGCTTTTTTTTAAACAGTTCCAGGACAGCACTTCACTCCTTCGCATCCCGGCATTCGTCAGTTTAGTTTATTTCTGAGCCAATATGCAAATTGTCATTCTGTGTTGATGTCAGTAGCTAAAACAGTTAAAACTCCATTCGCTCATAATTAGCCCAAATATGATTTCCAGCAATACAGTTTGATCATTTGATTAGTTCTTGAAGCCAAGTCAAATGGCGTTCTTAGTATAAAGCTGAAATTCAGAACGCTATTTCAGAGTCACACATTAAATAATTCCGGTAATTTGCAAATGATCTCTGCCTCGCATTTCATTTATTTGGGAGTTTAATAATAGACAAGTGAAGTGCGGAGGTGTATGGAAAACGTTACTGTTGTCTTCAAGGTCATCTTTATTTATTTATTTATTTATTTTTTTTATTTTTTTTATTTTTTTTATTTTTTTTATTTTTAACAAACCAAATTAATACTTTTAAGCGCCCTATAATCAATTTGTTGCTTTATAATCGGATAGAGCGTATTTTAATTCGAGTAAAACCTCCCAAACCTCTTTTTTTTTCTCTCGAGCCAAAAAGCTAAAAAAAAAGTCATCTATTGTAAATTGAAAATAGTAATAATTTCCTTACTAGCCTGGCGTATTTTTAAACTCAGCATTAAAAATGTACGAAATGGGGAGACGCTGAGCTTGACTAATTTGTCTATTCGACTTACTGTAGCCTTTTTCTCGGTTGGTAATCATTAAAAGTGACAATGAAACTTTTTTCATTTCGTTCCTTGATTTGCAAATTACATATTAGATTGTGTTTTAAATAATATGCTTTTTTAAACTCAGCGAAATAAATAATGAATTTTTACAGCAATAAATGATTTACTCGAGTTTTCTTCGATTTTCTCCAATTCTACAAGGATTTGTTTTTAAACCGATCGCTATTGGTCAGCACATCTAGTGTGTGTTTTGAGGATTTCTAGTAAATGTAATATTTAAACTTTAAATTAGAGAAAATTTATTGATTCAAATTTGAACAGGTTCATCTGAGAAATATAATTTCAGACATCCTCAAATATAAAGATTTTTTCTTTTTTCGCTGCACTTTTGGATATTGTCCTAATATCTAACAAATACTAAAATTTTTCATACCTCATAGAGCCGTATATTAAAAAAAACCTCTTTATTTAGCTGCACTAAATTTTGCGTATAAAATTAAATATACTTATTGCCAAAAATTAAAAAGCGTAACTAAAAAAAATTCATTGCGAAATTTTATAGTCACAATCATACCCTAGTTAACCTAACGCCTCTTAGCACCTTCATTTTTCTCCTAGAATGATAATATAATTTTCAGCTTCCCTTAAATATCTATATTTCAGCTCCTAAAAAGAATTTATATGCACTATAATGAACTTGAAAAAGGCATTATAATTAATTAATATATTAATCTGAAATATAAAATATCTTTTAAAAAAAACGACTTCAATCAATTTTTTATACTATTAAGGAAAAAAATATGAATTATTAGTTTGGCTTTCTTCTTTTCAACAATTTGATACCTGATTTTGCATCATATTATATAAATAACCTTTCATAAATTTAACAGTTGTGATCAAATTTTAGCTCAATAATCCAATAAAATAATAGCCACGCTTTATTTTCTATATTTTTTTTAAATTTCAAATTTTGAAATGATGTTACTCTACAATTTTTTTTATATAAAATATAAACTTTTACGGCTCTACTAATATCAAAAAAAAAAAAAAAGCTAGTCCAAATCAATCCTATTTTCTTCAATTAAACCTTTTCCTGATATTAATATTAAAAAATGAAATACCGCAATAAACATTTTGCTGCCCAAAACACCCTAAAACAATCGAAATATTGATTCGAATATAATTTATAAGCAAATTAACCATCTTCTTTTTTTACTACGGCAAATATTTAATTAAGTCTCGAGATTAAATTTTTTATACTGAACAGTTTACTAGATTGTTTATTTTAAAAACAGTCTTCTGCCCACGAAAATGCTAAATTAATCATCCATATACACCTAGAATAATACGAAAATACTTAAAAACACTAATCGATATGAACTAGTCTATAAGGTAAAAATAATAACTTAAATTTCTAAATATTTTGTTTTTATACTTCAATGAGTATATAATTGAATTTAATTAATCCTCATTTATATGTTTCAAAGCATTTTCAGAAAAACAATTCACTTAATTATACTTAACTAATATTTAATACACTAATAACTAATCTGTGCCCAAATTTTTTTTAAATAAAGTTTAAATAAGCTATATCTTTAAAACACTTTCCTCGCAATACCCCTTCGATATTTAACATCAAATCCTTCTCGAATAAATAAAACGAAGAAAGAGTATTCTATGGATTATTTGATAGTTTATAAGCAGTTTTTTAGCTAATTTTACTTCAATTCGCATAATGAAATAAACAAAATATATCGCTTATTTGATATATATAATTGAACCAAATTATATAGCTACACACAGCTATAAAAAATATGTACCTATACCTTTAGTTTATACAATTTTTTTTTCGTAAGCTTTATATTTATCATTATACATCATACCAATGACAATATAAAAATATCTATTTGGGTAGGACAAATGAATAAAATTTTTGTGTTAAATTATATATTTAGATCAATTAATATACATTGTCGCCTTTATTAAAACATTATACATAAAATCTTCTTGAATTAAATTAAAAATCATAATTTAAATATTTCATTTATAAATATTCAAATAATTCTTTATTAAAGGCTTCCATTTTATTATTCTCACTAATCAACAGTTCATAGCTCAATTTAAAACTAGATTTTTTTAATATTATCCATGGATATTCTTTTATTTATATTCGGTAAATTAAGTCCTTAAAAGTTATTTAACAACAGCATATATTTTTAGTTACCATTTTTGTTTATCTTTTTAAAACATAATGATTCTTTAATTCAAGATAAATATAATTCGAACTAAGTCATTTAATTTTTTTTAGTTAAATTTAATCTTTATTTATTCATATTTATTAATAAAAGTGTCAGGAAAAACTCATATTTTAATTCAATAGCAGATTTAATATAACGTACATTAATCATAATTTGAATTCACGCTTATCCATAAATCGAATCGATCTTAATATTAATATAGTCTTGTAACTGTGAATAAAATGTAATATCGCGCATTGCTGCTTTTCAAATCAAAGAAATAATTTTATTCAAAATCAGGATTAGATAAATATTAATTAACGACATATTTAGCAATAGTAATATTAAAATTTTCATATTAAATATAGACCTTTAGTTTATAGACACATTTAATTTTTCAATTCTATAAAGAGGTTTCATGGTTCTTAATTTAGTAAAAAAAAATTAAAGACTTTATTATTATTCCTCAAAAAAAAATTCAGTGATCTAATTATGAATTTAATAGTTCAAATAAAAAATGGTTTCATATATGATTTGAAACGATCATGCTAGTATTTAATTACCTATTTAATCTTTGTAGAAATTAGTAAGTCGAAATATTAGGGATTACAATTATGTTGATTTTTTACTAACTAAAAATGTAAAAATATACTAATTAAAAAGTAAATTATAAGTTTCAGAAAGTAAAAATTTGATTAAGGCTCAAAAATCATAAATATAATACTAAAATTTAATAGATTGCGCTGTATATAATAAACTCTGTATTATAAGTTTAATTCAGGCTTTAAATATATGATATATAAATTTTTTTTTTAGCTTTTTTATATCAGAAACATGTAGAATATATTTGTATAATTTTGATAAATTTTTATATAAACGATAGATAAATCATCCAAAATTCTTTGAATAAAGTTTAATCAAAATTTATAATCTAAAAAATATTAAAAAATATTTAAAAAGCTATCATTGTATAACTGTTGAGATTAAAATACAGTCAGTAGCATTTTATTTTTGTGCGTTTTATTTATACTGGTTCTTATAATTAATAACTAATTTATACCTCGAAATATTTATAGAATGTATATTGTATATGTATCAATTATATTACTATTTTTGGTTTTAGAAATATGTGCAATTAAACCATTGTTGATAATATTTGGTGATAGTTTATCAAGCTGCAAGAATAACTACTGTAACAATGAATATTTGTTTGACGGGAAAAGAGCAACAAACGGGCCAGTATGGAATGAGTATGCTGCATATTTTACAAACTATACCGTTTTGAATTATGCACAAATCAGGGCGACAAGCGACAATAGCTATATTTACAAAAGGACCAAAAAAAATCTCGATGTAATGGATTACAAGACACAGGTTGATCTTTTTCTTAGACACTTTGATGGAAAGTTCGAAAAGGACGAAATTAGAGACGATGTGGTTGGGATCAGCGTTGGGCCTAATGACTTTTATAACATGCATGATTACCTAGGTTCAAACATAATTAAAATTTTTGATCTGAGAAATAGAGTTACTAGCTGTATAATTGAGGGGGTAGATAAGCTGCAAAAAATGGGATTAAGAAATTTTATAATTTTAGGGTTCCCTATTCTCAGAACTATACCCATGTTTCAAAATGAAAGCCCTTTCTTCAGACAAACGCTTGACCTTTTTAGCCAATACTACAATTCAAGATTATCAAAAGAAATTGAAGATTACAAGAAAAATTTTTATAAAAAAGCTAAGAATGG
>LSSN01006046.1:0-42921 GCA_001970855.1 Smittium culicis | reverse complement strand
ATAGAAAATTTGTTTTCAAAGGTAAAAAACTATGTCAGATATTCTAAGCCTGAAAATGAATCTGATCTTTTTGATAAAATAAATGAAGGGTTTGAAAGTGTGACAAGAGAGGATTGTAATGGATATTATAGAAATATGAAAAAATACTTAATATCATCTGAAAGAAGAGAAATAATCGAACAATAATGCAAATTTTTTATTTTAATACTTTTTATTTAATATATAAAATACGTAATATATTGCTTTATTTTATATCAGTCATGTTTAAATAGTTAATTTATTTTTAAATTGTATTAAAATTAAATAGTAAAAATCAAATGATACTTTGCGATAATATATACAACTTATAATAAATTAATAATATCTTATAAATGAAATTTTATAGTAATAATGTTATAATTAAAAGATTAAAGTCTTCAATCTAAATTGATATATTGTATACAAATTAAATTAAAATTGAATAATTCTTACAGGGTATACGTGTACATTTATTAATTCGTATATTTCGGGTTCGAATTATGGTCTCGTATTAATCGTCATTATTTAGCTTTAGTTCATGTATTTTTATATTAACGAAATGTAATGAAGCGCTATGTTTAAATAGTTTAATAGTATAAATAGGTCACAATAAAAGGTTGTAACTAATACAAGTTCGATAGTTTTATTGAGAAAGACTTGTAGAAATTAAAAGAGAAATCAAAAAAGATAGATGACCTGTAAGTATTTTTTTTATTTACAAATTTTTATGAAATTGTAAAGTTTTTTTTAATGTAGAGATTTTTAGTATCCCCAATTTTTTTTTTCACGCTCAAATAGGCAGCTTTGCAAAATTGAATGAAAGATTTGCAAAATTGAAATTACGCAATGTAAAATCGTTTTGAAATTGCTTACGTAATTTCGAAAATCGAGACGCGAAAAAATTTTTATTGCAAAATTGTTTTGAAATTTTGCAAAATAGTCAGACTGTTTTGCAAAATAGAATGCAAAACCCTGTAAAGTGATAAACATAGATAGGTATCTCGTACCAAGAGTAGAATACTGTTTCGATAGTCTCAGAAAATCGAAATTATTTTCAATGCTAGAACTTATGAATGAGTAACATAAAATAAAAATGGAAATGAGTCAATAGTGAAAACGGATTTTAAATGTAGATATGCTTCTTTCGAGTATAAAATACACTCTTTCGGTCTATATAGTGCGGCGGAAACGTTACACAGGTTGATTAATATAATTCTTTTTGAATATTTGCACAAATTTGTGTTAGTGTACCTCGATGAAATACTGATATGCTCTGAAAACGTTAATGATCATGCAGAACACCCGAAAGCGGTTTTACGAAAACTATGAAGCAACATATTAGTAGCAGTCAAAGAAACTGAAATTTTAGGCTAAAATAATAAGTGATTAAGGATTTATACCATATCATGAAAAGGTAAAAGCGATACAGGATTGGAAGCTGCCAAAAACTCGTACACAACTTTTATCATTTGTAAGCTTTTTTTGGTAATATAGGAGTTATATATCAGGATATTCGAGCGTAGAATGATCTGCAGTTTGATTCAATAAAAGGAAAACTGTTTAAAAACAATCCATTACCATGAACGGCGAATCGAAAAAAATCTTTTATAAAATTGAAAGAATTACTGTCTAAGGCACCAAAATTAGCCGCCACAGATTGAGAAAAAGAACTTAACCTCAAAAATGACGCTATTAATTTTGCAATTGGATTGGTTATTTTCCAAATTATCCAAGAATGCGAAAAAATGCCCATTTAATTTGAGACCAGAAAACTCGCTCAAGCGGAGAAAAATTACACTATGAAGGAGATGGAAATTTTGGAAATTATAAATTCATTCAAATTTTGATAGCACTACTATGCCGGAAACGAATTTACGTATTACACAGACCATAAGGCATTATCTATAATATTCGAATATCAAGAACCGAAATGCAGAGCCTCTCGCTGGCTCGAAACTTGTCAAAATATATAGCCAAATATAGTGTAAATACGAGGTGAGTCGAATATAATTGCTGATCTTTATTCCGAAGATTTGTTTTAATAAGTATATAATTAAGTGCGATTGAAATTGATCGTTTTGATTAATGAGAATTTATTACAAAGGAAAATACTCCGTATAAAATGAAATATGAGAAATTACTGGAAGTAATAAATGAAAAATAGATTAAAAACACATTTCAATATCTCATTTGAGTGTAAATTCGTTTTACTACATCACGAGGATGCGCTTCGGATTTCCAAAAATGAAAAAAAGAATCAATTATAAATACAAGAATATTAGCAGTGCCAGATACAAGGAAAAAATACAAGTACGTCTACAACACTTCACCCAGTTCCAATACCAAATATAGCATTCAGTCGGTGAGATATCGATTTTTAGAGCCCCTGCCGGAGTCTATAAATAGAAAAAAAATTAATCATATTAGCTATAGAATATACAAAATATTGGATTATAGCGAAAGAATTACTTAATTCCTGTACTCAACAAGTGGCAGGTTTTTTACAAGAAAAGTAGTATTAAATTAATGGGAAAATACGTTATTTTTTCCGATTGAGGCTGTCAATTTTGTTCAAAGATGGTAGAAAAATGCCTAAAAATACAAAAAATTAATCATTTTTTTATTTCTGCTTACCGCCTAAAACCAATTTAATCACTGAGAGAGCTAGCGGGGTCATTTTAAAAATAATATTTTAACTTAATATGATCAATCTAGTTGGTATGAATACTTAGAAAATGCTCTATGAATTTCAAGGATCCGTCCAAATTCTCATACGAAAATTTTTCGATTTATTTTTAGTTTATTTACAAGAATCAAAATTACATGCGATTCAATTCTAACTTTGAGTTTGGTCGGCGATTTTCACAGTTTCACATCTACAATCGATAGATTAAGCAATTTAGAGCTATGATCAGAAAAAGGGAAAATGTAACAAAGAAAGGCAAGAAAAATTATTATTAAAATATATTAAAAAACAGAATGAGTAAAAGAGCTTTATAAATAAGGTATTATTGCGCTAGCTACAAATTTAAAAAAAAAAAGAAGTTAGACCCCAAGTATTTAGGGTCATTTAAAAAAAAAAAAAATCCAGTTTTTATACCTATAAACTGCAAACTCCAAGTAGCAAATAATTGAAAACGTTAATTCATCAGTCATCTAATTTTTGAACATTATAACCCATGAAATTTTTCATAATTGTGGACAAAATGGAAATATGAAAAAACGAAAAAAAATAATAGTGCAAAAATGCTACGACAGCTTTTCTATCAAAAAGTTATATTAGATAATTAATATATAAATCTTGAATAGAAAATATTTATAAATTACTGTCATTTGGGAAATTAAATTAATGTCTAGCCCCCCCTCCCCCACACACAAACCCCATAAATTCTTTATTATTATTTTTTATTTATATTACACCAGTTTCACCTCCATGATAGTATTATGAAGTATTTTTTTCCTTTATTAGGTTTTTTTTATACTTAGTAACTAAGTTGGGCTTTCTCAGTTAGAGTATAAAAAAAGGGACATTTCTTCTTTTAGACATACCACCTGTAATGAACCCAAATTATAAATAGATAAAATAGCAATTCTGTAATAGTCTTAATTGGGACATTACACAAATACTTAATAAGGTAATACAAAAACACTGAATGATAACGAAAACATAATTATTAAACACAATCATAAACATGAAACATGAAACATGAAAATCTGGGTCAACATCCTGAAACACAGTTGGAAGCTATTATCAGTTATCTTTATTGTATACTAGTATATCTTCATTAATTAGTATGGGTTCTTAAAACTCGTACACTAATTCTCTATAAATAACCAGCCGAATGCCTCGAAATGAAAGGGCATTCAGAACAACAATAAAATCAGAATCAGAATCATTACACCATCCATTTCTTATTTTCAAATAGTTCATATGTCTTTTTATAAAAATAGCTCAACTCACTTAAAATCAATAAAACAATAAAACAATACATAAACAAATCACAAATTAACTACAGGTATTTCAAGAGCAGAATTACCCAGATTTCGGTATCAACACCTTAAATAAGCAATTATAGCGCTCCAAGAAAAATTGTCTATTACAATATGATGTAATATATCGTAATCAGTGAAAAGCTCCAATGTCTATTCTTAAAATTTTTTTATAGCTATTCTTTCCCTCCTACTCTATAAAAAATTACTTAGTAATTTTATTTGTATATAAGGCTAAAATTTTACCGCCATCGTAAAAAAGGGAAACCAAAATCGCCCAGATTGTTTTTTAAAAATGTTATGAAAATAATATATAATAGTAAACAATAGGAGGCTTTTCTTAATCCGTAAGACTTATTGGAATACTATTAGAAATAAAAAGAATCAAGAGAATGAACACAGTTATGTAATATTGTTTAGTAATTCTCTCGAGAAACGTTTAATAAAAAATTTCCATTTCTAAAGAATTGTGAAACTAAAAGTTATATTGCTTCTCCCGAGTATTTCTCCGAGACATGTGTGGAATTTACATGGACTAAATTAAATCGCCCCTCCGCAAAAATAGAGGTATGTGGTGATGACCACAAAATATCCAATAAAATTAATTAAGTTGACAAATTGTTAATTGTTTTAAAATTGCTAAAGATTACTATATTTATTATTATTTTATCTTATTATAATTCTCGCTTTGACTTTGTAAGTTAGAAAGAAGATATCCTTTAAAAGAGTTTTTTTTAGCCTTCCTTTTTCTCTATATAAAGGACTATGATACCAAATATAAGAAAGGGCAGAGTGACATTGAATACATAAAAATAAAAAAACAATAAAATTCTCAAAACAAAAGAAAAGAAACCCCATATTAAGTAAAAGTTTCTACCTAGAATACCTAGTTTTCCTATCCCCATAATTTCATACAACCGGGGTTCACAAAGTAAACAAAAAGTTTGTAAGATAAATTGATTAGGATGTACGGAATTGTCCAAATATTATAAATAGTCGGTAAATTTGCGTAAATGAAATCGGGGCCTATTTTTCGATAAATTTTACATAAATAAATATAAATTAAACCTTCTCACAGTGTTTAGGAGTTGGTTAGTTTTAAGAAAATTTTAGACTATCCACTGACATAGACGTTAGTAAATAGTAAACTTAGGACAAAACAAAATTAAGTTTATAAATAGTTCTTTTCTAGTAAAATAAAATAGTTGATCAATTATAGCGTTAAATCTACTAAATATTCCTTTTTACTATCCACTCTAATTGGGATTGTTGATATATAATACTAACCGTCTGTGTTTATTTAGTCAATTTCTTGAATGAGTTCATAAAAAAACCTACTTTGAGCACTAATAGCTAAAATAAAAAATAAAATAATAATTAAAAACAATAAATTTTGATCTAGGTATATGTTTCAGAATAAATGAATAGAGCAATTTGTTTCAATTTTAATGATTAAATTCATTTTCTTGTTTAATATTTACATATCCTTATTTAGTCTTATCTATTTATCTTTATATAATTAGTGCAATTTCATAATATCCGCAGAAAAAAATTGAGTATATTTTTCTTTTTTAGGATCGCTACCCCTATAAAATGTGTATCCACAGCGAGAAATGCAATCCTGTAAATTCTTAGTGAGGTTAATCAATAGCTGTCATCGCCACAAATATTATTTAAAGCTTTATTAATGAAAAAAGAAGAAGAAATAACTGTGTGCGATTTAAAAAATTCACTGAATGAGAACATTTTAATAGATTAAATATAAATTATAAATCTCTACTAATTTTCACTTTTTCTAATCGAACTATAATTAAATATGGCATCGATAGTGATACTCGCCACGCATATATTTATAGCATCAGTTAAAAATACATCCAAATAAAAACCAACTACTTCTGAAAGGTTAATATAAAATAAAATAAAATGCTAAAAATTATATAAGAAAAAAATATTAATATCTAAAAATAGGAACTAGACATATTTCTAGAAAACTTTAATAATTTAGGTGATAATAATGTATTAAATACGTTGAGGGTGTTCACGTTCTGAGAAAGTCTTCTGGAGCAAAATTATGCGTTCATCAGAAGATTTGGAATTTTGCTGTGGTATTTCAATAGGAGATTGGTTTTTCTTGCTAATTTAAAAAGCAAAATGGGTTGGTAGTTAGATTAATCAATTAAAATCTGTTATAATTATCAAATTTTTTTAATGGCTTTTAAATTATACTTATTTTTATAATTAAAAAAAGTAAACTAAAAGAGCTTTAAAGAGAAAAAAGGTGAGTATATTTAATAATTAATGACTCATTATACTATAATTTAATGATAATTTAATCTAATTTAATGTTTATAAAATATATCTACTAGTGTATAAAAAATTGAATAATGAAGTCCAATTTTTTTTCTTATTCTATCATAATTTTCAGATATACCGGCCTTTTTATCAAGAATTTTTTTTTAGATATCGTATTTTTAATATTTTTGAATTTTATTTGTGAATTTGTAAAATTGATTCATTTTTTTATTTTTTATTCGTTAAGTTTGTTATCTTTGTGAAATTAATTGGGGTTTTGTTATTTTGACGGTTGATGTCTTTGTAAAAGTTTTTAGATATTTATTATCCGTTAAGTAAAATTTTTTTTTAAGCATAAGGGTATTTAAAAATTTAAATAAAACAAAACAAAACAAATCAATTTACTACTATAAATCAAAATTTTGACATACTGAAAGTTCTCTTTCAGTTATTACACAATTATCCAAATTTAAGATATGAAATGCGTAATTATACTAAGTCTGAGAAAAACTGGCGAAAAAATGTGTTACAAGGAATAGCGAGTTAGCCCTCAAAGTCCTGTTATGCATTAAATATGCATTTTAAACTTGAAAAAGTCAGGACTTGGAGGGTTAATATATAAAATTAATGGATTCAATAATTAGATATATTTATATTTACCTAATTCAGAAACTGAAAGGGTAAAAATAAATAATTCTTACATAATTAGAAATAAATTGAAATAAGCACACAGGAATTATCTTAGAATTTTATGAAGATAAAAAAAATATGAGAATTAGATGAATATATTGACACGATTTTTAATTTACCAACCCAAAAACTATAAAAGAATCCAGATACGCAAAACATCCATGTATAGAATTTTCACTCTATATCTAGATTCAGATTCAATTGTATTCAGAAAAGAGGTAAGAAAGAAGTATTACATTGCTGCAATAAAGCTACAAAGGGTTCTAAAACTAGCTAATTGGAACTCTGAAAAAGTAAAAAAAATAAAATTATCCTGATATCAGCGTAATTTGAACTAACTCTACCTAAAAAGTTTTTATTATTCAAACAAACAAATTTTCGAAGGGACTTTGATTTGATAACGATCGACGCTAACCGTATCATAACCAGATAAAACCATTTTGATAAGCTATTTTAAAATTAATTTGAGCATTAATGGTACCTGTTAAAATTTATTTATTATTCAGAAAAAATTAAATTCACTATTCGTTTGTTTCAAATATAATATCATCATTTGGTAAATACAAGGTAGCATGGGTATTCTCGTTAAAATATTTGCTCTTCATGTAGAGAAGGATGAAATAAGCTTATCTATACAATATTTAAGCTACTGGACTGCCATTAGTGAGCTAATAATACTATTATGCTATTTATTCACAAATTATAACTAGTAAATGTAATTTTTATATTTCATTGGTATTTATTTCTTAGTTATACTAAATCAATTCGAACATCAATGGCATAATACCCCTCTTATTTTTTTCTCTTCAGGCTTAATATCAGTACTTTAAAAACTTGAAATATTATATACATAAAAATTTCTTTGGTTTTTTTACAGCAAGGTGGCTCAGTGGAATATCTGCCACGCGAAATAATCAGAGCTAACCGAATTTTAGCCTAAGTTAACTATTCGAGTGAAAAACTGGATAGTAATCGGATCATATGATGTTTTTGCGGTTCGTAAGTCGTAGTTTTGATTCCTGATCTCTCAAATTGATTTTTTTATGACTTTGAGAATGCTTTTAATTCGCTTTATTTTTTTTGAATGATTTTTTTATTTCTTTATGTTGGAATTTTAGTATTTGGCGTTGGTTATTTAGGATTAAATTATGGAATGAGTCCGTCAGGGAACTTAATTTAACTTATGAAAGCGGCAGCCAAAATCTATCCTATTTTTTTGTACCTTTGTATTGAACTAGATATTGTAGCATTCTGTACTGTAATCTAATTACTGATATTTTTATTTTTATTTCAAGCTCTTCCGAAATTATATTGTAATGTAAAGATTTGGATTTTTTCTGTAACTAATTTCGTTTGGGATATATTTCTCCGACAAAGATATCTGAAACAGTGGACAACTTTGAGTTTTTGGAAATAATATCATTTTATAAAGCACGTCATTTATTTTTCCCTCCACCTTAAAGTGTCCTAAAAAAATATGGTCGAATTTTTTAGATGACCTATTGATCTTGATATTTTTTGAATTTAGCCATACTACCCCACCTTAAAAAATGATTATATCTATGTATAGCATTTATAGGCAGAAGTTTTATCATCATTGATAGTATTTTAATAGTTTTATACCATTTTCTTGTAGATACCTTTCATTTCAGCTTTCTCTAGATTCTAAATTTGGCACAAATAATGAAAGGCTCTGCAAAGTGTAAATTTAGTGTGACGAAATATTAAAGCGTAAAAAGGAGATATATTTGTAATAATGTGTGAAGATTTGATTTGCGCGAGCTCTGAAGAATGTATCAACTTAATTCATACTGAAAGCTGAAAAAACTATATAAAATCTTATGTACTGTTATAATTAATAACACTAAAAACGACCAATTTTGAATAAATAAAATAACAAAAGGTTATCGAGTAATAGCAAAAGCACATTTTTCGCAGTAGAAAACTGTGATAAGGTCTCTAAACCGTCATTGGCTCAGAATAGATAACGTTACGTTATCTGAAAAACAATTATGGCAGCTATCTTTCTTTATTTCCTCATAAGAGAGTTTTTTTATGAAAAATTTAAACCGCGATTAAGGGATTTAGTTTATATTGTTTTATTTAATTATTTATCAAAAATCTATAAAAAAGAAAGAAGAGCCATAAAAATATGGCGAAAAAGTCAGGGTTTTGGGAGAGAGATTTTTTTTTTTCAAAAAAGAATAAAGTTTGAATAAAACCAGCCTTTAATAAATTACTTCATTTCTCATAAATTTATCCCAGTAATATAGTTAGGTACGTGGAATAAATAAACCCACGATACATTTAAGTCAAGAAATTGGTAAAATCTAATTAAATATATATAAAAAATACATAAATAATAAAATAAAAAACATTCAACAAAAAATATACAGCACAATAAAAAAAACTTAATAGAGAAACATAACCAAGAAGCTTACCAAAACTCCGATATCGAGCAACAAATTACTTCGATATCGAGCAACAAATTACTTCGATCTCGAGCAACAAATTAGTTCAATCTCGAGCAACAAATTAGTTCAATCTCGAGCAACAAATTACTTTGATCTTGAACAATAAAAACTTCAATCTCGAGCAAAAAATTACTTCGATCTCGAGCAACAAAAATCTTCAATCTCGAGCAACAAATTACTTCAATCTCGGGCATCAAAAATCTTCAATCTCGAGCAAAAAATTACTTCGATCTTGAACAAAAAAAACATCAATCTTATCAACAAATTATTTCGATATCGAGTAACTAAACTCTTTAATATCGATAATCTTTTCATTTAAATTTCGAGAATTAATAAAATTTATATTCGTGATACAATAATTCATAATTTACGAGCAATTATTAACTTTATAATCTCGCAACAATAAATCGTCAATAACGAGTGCTGTTATTTATTATTGATAGTGTGTGTGTAATTTTACCATTCAAAATATTTACATAATATATTATGTAAATATTTTTGATTATAAGTGCCATCTTATATTTTTTCTATCTTGCTAGTTTAATTTATCAATAATTTCGTGGCTCAATTAATTTTATCACATATAATAACTGTAATGAGCACAGTTCCTATTGTCCCATCGGCCAATGATATGGAAGGCTTTACATTTCATTTTTATATAGACAATCCATACAGCATTGCTATATAACAAAACACCCAAATAAATTAATACCTAAAAACATATATAAAGAGAAGCTTAGCCGACCTCATGGAAAGGCTAAGCTTTTCAACTCGTATTCTCGTTCTAGTTTCCTAGTCTTAGTCTTTGCCTTAGTCCTAGTCCTAGTCCTTATTCCTTTATTTCTTCTCTTCTTTTATATTATTACATTAAATACTAATAAAAATAGCCCAAATTATCTTAGCCATTACACTAACCTCAAATCTTTTTTTCAATTGTTTTTTCTAGTAAATAAATTGAAAATTTTACCTCCAGAATTATATTTCAAATCAGTTTTTTTTTAGTATCACATTTTCTAGCAATTAATTTTTATTATTTAATCTTCTAGTCTATTTTATAATTTTCAGCTTCTTAATCTATCATTAAATTGCTGCGAATTAACCAATATTATTATTCTTTCTACTCACTGGATCCTAAAATTATTATAATCTCTACATCAAATAAACATCTTTTGTTCTTATCTTGTAATTAGATTATATTCACAAGTTTATGCTAGAAGTATTACAATTCATATTTAGTATTATACAATTCATAAATCTATTTTTCATAGCTTTATTTATATTTTGGAAAAAATTAGACTTCATATTCCCATTTTTTTTATAAATCCGATTAATTATCTTTTAATCAATATATATTTCGACATTTTAATCATACTTTAAAATCTATTATGAATATATATATATATAGTAGTTTTAACTACTGCGGTCAAATTCCACGGTTCTTTTGAGCGTATGCTCATAGGGCTCATGTTAATGTTGTAAGTATTTTTTTTTAGAGTTTGATTTATATTTAATATAAGAATAAAGAGGTTTAAATTTGGTAAAAAAAGTTTATTTTATTATTAAGAGTGATTTTATTAATAGTAAGTATGACGAAAAAAAAAGTAAAGTTTTTAAATGAAATAATAAATTCTTCGGTTTAGCCTTGTTTCCATTTTTCTCTAACTTTTCCGATTTTTCGGTGATGTTTCCCGGTAGTTTTGTTGCAATTTTATACCTTTCTTGTTTCATGTCAAATTTTATGACATAAATTTTGTTATACTTACTATATCAAAATTAATTCATTACAGTAGTCATTATTGTGTAATTATTCTGTCAAATTTTGCTAAACATCATTATTATATTCAATTAGGTTGAGTTTTAAAAAGTGATTTTCAGAAAATACAAGAAAAATCAGAAGTAAAGAATCAGACTCCAAAGAGAATTCTTTGGGTGGTTCTACACTTCCACATATATTTCATAAAATTTTGACTTTGAACAAAATATTTACAGATTAGTTATTATTCTTTATAGTTCTTATAATAGAGGTTAACTATTTTTTTTGATATTTTTAACGACATATTTATTAGTGATGGAGTTATTTAATAATTTAACTGATGACTTCCCTCATTATTTCGTAACAAAAATTGAAATTACTAGTTGGCTGATATCATATAGCATCAAGTATCACAAAAGATTTTATATTCAAAAGAGTGACAACTCTCGGGTTTCAGATATATTTAATAAAGAAAATTGCAAATTTAAAACATCATACTATAAGTGTAAAGACTCAATTTTTTAATTGAAAAAGATTACTAATCATGCATGCAATACGAATTTCCCAATATCGCGTGTATTTTATTTACGTAAAAATCTTGCTTCATAATACTCTATATATCCAATTACAAACCCAGAGATGGAATAAAAAGAGCACGCTCAAAATATGGATTGGAAATTAAATACGGTACTATATATAAAACACTTAGTACAATCGATGAGGATGATAACAATTTTAATAATTCATCTTATGAATTTAATTTCCATATTTATATTGTCTTAAGACAAATAATCCTGAAACTGAAGCCAGATTCAATTCAAAAAATGGAAAATTTGATTTTTCAATGATTGTTCCGAGCTTGTTCAAAAATGAATTTCATAAGATGTTGCCTATAATAGGGCTTGATGGCTGCCATACCAAAAATTGGCACAAAGTAATATTCTATTAGCTACAGGAATCGATGGTGATGAAATTATATTACCATTGGCGATTGATGTAGCACCAAAAGAAAGTTTTAAATATTGAGATATATTTACTAAAACTTTATCTTTGGATTTATAATTAAACAAAGTAGATAATTTGCCGATTATAGTCGATAGACAGAAGGAGCTTTTAAAAGCAGTTGAGACCAATATATCTGAAGCTAAACATAAATATTGTGTGTATCATTTAGAAAAGAATATTAAAGCAAAGTACAACAAAAACTCAAACGGGATAATTTGGTCTGCAAAAAAATCTGCAAAAAAAAGCAGATTTTATAAACTTTATGAATAGTTTTAGTTCAAAAAATAACTTAGTTTATAATTATCTTAAAGAAATTTCACCAGAAAGCTATGCTAGGCCATTGAATAAAGCGCCAATATTTGAAAATTTCACTTCAAATATTTCGGAATCTATGAGCGCTGGATATTTCATATAAAAGTAGAGCCACCTTGAATGATTATATATTTATTTATTTATTTATTTATTCGAAAATTAATTGAAATATTCAATGAAAAAAAAGGATAATTATAGTAAAATTAACAAAAAGACTTGATGAAATTGAAAAAAACGGAATGAAACTGAAGGCATATAATTCCAACTGCCATTATAAGTTAGAGGTTCAATATTCGTCAGGGATCAAAATAAACAGTGTTAATGATAGTTTATTAAAAACATGTTCATGCAATTTACCATTTGAGTTTGGATATCCATGCGAGCAAATCAATGCTGCAAGAAAAATACAAAATATCGAGCTTTTTAGCTATATAATAAAAAAAAAGGCTACTCCTTAAACATAAAAGATACATATCTCGGATATATTAATAATGTAGATCTGCTTAATATTTATCTTGACTCAAAAACAGCAGCAGAGGGGTCAATTTTGATAAAGAACAAAAAAAAGAATAGCATCAGTGTATGAGGAAATGAAAGAAAAGAAAAGAAAAGAAATTGCGGGTATTTCAAAGAAAAAGAACATACTATAAGAACATGTATAAAATTAATAGATGATTTGAAATCGCAAGAGATCTAAATAATATTTTTGGTGATATATTTGAGGAATAAAATACAAACTAATTATCGATAAAATATATAAAATTGTAAAGAAATAAAAATTAAATACAGTTCTCTACATTAAATAAATAAATAATAATAAATATTTGATACGATTATCACTAATGAAAGAATATAATTTAAATATTATATCGATTTGATGCTTGAAAATCAAGAAAGATAAATATGATAATATATAGAATATAAGAACGTATAAATATTAAAATACTAAAGTACACTTTTGGAATTTGGAGTAGTTATTATAAGATCAACATATAACTATTATCGAACTAATTTTTTTTTTAAAGATATCATGTTTATTATTGATGATGTATCTATATATATACATTTATTAGGTATATTTTGTAGATATTTACTGAAAAAATATGATGCTTTAAATATTTTACACTCCTAATAATTATTATATATTGACGCTAGGTTTTAAAGCAGCATTTAATGCAATTTATGATGAAATTTTTGACTCATGAATAAGAATTATGATTTATATCTATAATATGACGCAATTTTTTGATGGATTATTTCAAAGATTTTATAAACTTTCGTTATTTATGATACATTTTAATAATCGCTTTTAATTTATTTTTGCTGCTCGTATTCGATGACAAATTTTGTCTTTCGTAATCGATGTTTAAATTTGAATCTAGTTATTGAACTTTTTTTATCCTCGTAATATGCGAATGTCATTTTTCTGTATTTATAATTATTTATAGTTTAGAAATATTATATTTGATTTTATTATCGCCTTTAATGATTTTATTTTAAGATCGATATCGAAGATTATATATGATTGATTTATCGATTTTTGAAGTAAATCTAATCTCATAATTGGTGTAGAAATTTAAAAATCGATCTAATATTTAATATATAATATGTAACTAGATGTCTAAGATTTTTGGCACCCAAAGCTTACATTACCTATTGTTGTTGAAGACCGATTATATTAATTCGCAGCAATTTAATGATAGATTAAGAAGCTGAAAATTATAAAATAGACTAGAAGATTAAATAATAAAAATTAATTGCTAGAAAATGTGATACTAAAAAAAAACTGATTTGAAATATAATTCTGGAGGTAAAATTTTCAATTTATTTACTAGAAAAAACAATTGAAAAAAAGATTTGAGGTTAGTGTAATGGCTAAGATAATTTGGGCTATTTTTATTAGTATTTAATGTAATAATATAAAAGAAGAGAAGAAATAAAGGAATAAGGACTAGGACTAGGACTAAGGCAAAGACTAAGACTAGGAAACTAGAACGAGAATACGAGTTGAAAAGCTTAGCCTTTCCATGAGGTCGGCTAAGCTTCTCTTTATATATGTTTTTAGGTATTAATTTATTTGGGTGTTTTGTTATATAGCAATGCTGTATGGATTGTCTATATAAAAATGAAATGTAAAGCCTTCCATATCATTGGCCGATGGGACAATAGGAACTGTGCTCATTACAGTTATTATATGTGATAAAATTAATTGAGCCACGAAATTATTGATAAATTAAACTAGCAAGATAGAAAAAATATAAGATGGCACTTATAATCAAAAATATTTACATAATATATTATGTAAATATTTTGAATGGTAAAATTACACACACACTATCAATAATAAATAACAGCACTCGTTATTGACGATTTATTGTTGCGAGATTATAAAGTTAATAATTGCTCGTAAATTATGAATTATTGTATCACGAATATAAATTTTATTAATTCTCGAAATTTAAATGAAAAGATTATCGATATTAAAGAGTTTAGTTACTCGATATCGAAATAATTTGTTGATAAGATTGATGTTTTTTTTGTTCAAGATCGAAGTAATTTTTTGCTCGAGATTGAAGATTTTTGATGCCCGAGATTGAAGTAATTTGTTGCTCGAGATTGAAGATTTTTGTTGCTCGAGATCGAAGTAATTTTTTGCTCGAGATTGAAGTTTTTATTGTTCAAGATCAAAGTAATTTGTTGCTCGAGATTGAACTAATTTGTTGCTCGAGATTGAACTAATTTGTTGCTCGAGATCGAAGTAATTTGTTGCTCGATATCGAAGTAATTTGTTGCTCGATATCGGAGTTTTGGTAAGCTTCTTGGTTATGTTTCTCTATTAAGTTTTTTTTATTGTGCTGTATATTTTTTGTTGAATGTTTTTTATTTTATTATTTATGTATTTTTTATATATATTTAATTAGATTTTACCAATTTCTTGACTTAAATGTATCGTGGGTTTATTTATTCCACGTACCTAACTATATTACTGGGATAAATTTATGAGAAATGAAGTAATTTATTAAAGGCTGGTTTTATTCAAACTTTATTCTTTTTTGAAAAAAAAAAATCTCTCTCCCAAAACCCTGACTTTTTCGCCATATTTTTATGGCTCTTCTTTCTTTTTTATAGATTTTTGATAAATAATTAAATAAAACAATATAAACTAAATCCCTTAATCGCGGTTTAAATTTTTCATAAAAAAACTCTCTTATGAGGAAATAAAGAAAGATAGCTGCCATAATTGTTTTTCAGATAACGTAACGTTATCTATTCTGAGCCAATGACGGTTTAGAGACCTTATCACAGTTTTCTACTGCGAAAAATGTGCTTTTGCTATTACTCGATAACCTTTTGTTATTTTATTTATTCAAAATTGGTCGTTTTTAGTGTTATTAATTATAACAGTACATAAGATTTTATATAGTTTTTTCAGCTTTCAGTATGAATTAAGTTGATACATTCTTCAGAGCTCGCGCAAATCAAATCTTCACACATTATTACAAATATATCTCCTTTTTACGCTTTAATATTTCGTCACACTAAATTTACACTTTGCAGAGCCTTTCATTATTTGTGCCAAATTTAGAATCTAGAGAAAGCTGAAATGAAAGGTATCTACAAGAAAATGGTATAAAACTATTAAAATACTATCAATGATGATAAAACTTCTGCCTATAAATGCTATACATAGATATAATCATTTTTTAAGGTGGGGTAGTATGGCTAAATTCAAAAAATATCAAGATCAATAGGTCATCTAAAAAATTCGACCATATTTTTTTAGGACACTTTAAGGTGGAGGGAAAAATAAATGACGTGCTTTATAAAATGATATTATTTCCAAAAACTCAAAGTTGTCCACTGTTTCAGATATCTTTGTCGGAGAAATATATCCCAAACGAAATTAGTTACAGAAAAAATCCAAATCTTTACATTACAATATAATTTCGGAAGAGCTTGAAATAAAAATAAAAATATCAGTAATTAGATTACAGTACAGAATGCTACAATATCTAGTTCAATACAAAGGTACAAAAAAATAGGATAGATTTTGGCTGCCGCTTTCATAAGTTAAATTAAGTTCCCTGACGGACTCATTCCATAATTTAATCCTAAATAACCAACGCCAAATACTAAAATTCCAACATAAAGAAATAAAAAAATCATTCAAAAAAAATAAAGCGAATTAAAAGCATTCTCAAAGTCATAAAAAAATCAATTTGAGAGATCAGGAATCAAAACTACGACTTACGAACCGCAAAAACATCATATGATCCGATTACTATCCAGTTTTTCACTCGAATAGTTAACTTAGGCTAAAATTCGGTTAGCTCTGATTATTTCGCGTGGCAGATATTCCACTGAGCCACCTTGCTGTAAAAAAACCAAAGAAATTTTTATGTATATAATATTTCAAGTTTTTAAAGTACTGATATTAAGCCTGAAGAGAAAAAAATAAGAGGGGTATTATGCCATTGATGTTCGAATTGATTTAGTATAACTAAGAAATAAATACCAATGAAATATAAAAATTACATTTACTAGTTATAATTTGTGAATAAATAGCATAATAGTATTATTAGCTCACTAATGGCAGTCCAGTAGCTTAAATATTGTATAGATAAGCTTATTTCATCCTTCTCTACATGAAGAGCAAATATTTTAACGAGAATACCCATGCTACCTTGTATTTACCAAATGATGATATTATATTTGAAACAAACGAATAGTGAATTTAATTTTTTCTGAATAATAAATAAATTTTAACAGGTACCATTAATGCTCAAATTAATTTTAAAATAGCTTATCAAAATGGTTTTATCTGGTTATGATACGGTTAGCGTCGATCGTTATCAAATCAAAGTCCCTTCGAAAATTTGTTTGTTTGAATAATAAAAACTTTTTAGGTAGAGTTAGTTCAAATTACGCTGATATCAGGATAATTTTATTTTTTTTACTTTTTCAGAGTTCCAATTAGCTAGTTTTAGAACCCTTTGTAGCTTTATTGCAGCAATGTAATACTTCTTTCTTACCTCTTTTCTGAATACAATTGAATCTGAATCTAGATATAGAGTGAAAATTCTATACATGGATGTTTTGCGTATCTGGATTCTTTTATAGTTTTTGGGTTGGTAAATTAAAAATCGTGTCAATATATTCATCTAATTCTCATATTTTTTTTATCTTCATAAAATTCTAAGATAATTCCTGTGTGCTTATTTCAATTTATTTTTACCCTTTCAATTTCTGAATTAGGTAAATATAAATATATCTAATTATTGAATCCATTAATTTTATATATTAACCCTCCAAGTCCTGACTTTTTCAAGTTTAAAATGCATATTTAATGCATAACAGGACTTTGAGGGCTAACTCGCTATTCCTTGTAACACATTTTTTCGCCAGTTTTTCTCAGACTTAGTATAATTACGCATTTCATATCTTAAATTTGGATAATTGTGTAATAACTGAAAGAGAACTTTCAGTATGTCAAAATTTTGATTTATAGTAGTAAATTGATTTGTTTTGTTTTGTTTTATTTAAATTTTTAAATACCCTTATGCTTAAAAAAAAATTTTACTTAACGGATAATAAATATCTAAAAACTTTTACAAAGACATCAACCGTCAAAATAACAAAACCCCAATTAATTTCACAAAGATAACAAACTTAACGAATAAAAAATAAAAAAATGAATCAATTTTACAAATTCACAAATAAAATTCAAAAATATTAAAAATACGATATCTAAAAAAAAATTCTTGATAAAAAGGCCGGTATATCTGAAAATTATGATAGAATAAGAAAAAAAATTGGACTTCATTATTCAATTTTTTATACACTAGTAGATATATTTTATAAACATTAAATTAGATTAAATTATCATTAAATTATAGTATAATGAGTCATTAATTATTAAATATACTCACCTTTTTTCTCTTTAAAGCTCTTTTAGTTTACTTTTTTTAATTATAAAAATAAGTATAATTTAAAAGCCATTAAAAAAATTTGATAATTATAACAGATTTTAATTGATTAATCTAACTACCAACCCATTTTGCTTTTTAAATTAGCAAGAAAAACCAATCTCCTATTGAAATACCACAGCAAAATTCCAAATCTTCTGATGAACGCATAATTTTGCTCCAGAAGACTTTCTCAGAACGTGAACACCCTCAACGTATTTAATACATTATTATCACCTAAATTATTAAAGTTTTCTAGAAATATGTCTAGTTCCTATTTTTAGATATTAATATTTTTTTCTTATATAATTTTTAGCATTTTATTTTATTTTATATTAACCTTTCAGAAGTAGTTGGTTTTTATTTGGATGTATTTTTAACTGATGCTATAAATATATGCGTGGCGAGTATCACTATCGATGCCATATTTAATTATAGTTCGATTAGAAAAAGTGAAAATTAGTAGAGATTTATAATTTATATTTAATCTATTAAAATGTTCTCATTCAGTGAATTTTTTAAATCATTCACAGTTATTTCTTCTTCTTTTTTCATTAATAAAGCTTTAAATAATATTTGTGGCGATGACAGCTATTGATTAACCTCACTAAGAATTTACAGGATTGCATTTCTCGCTGTGGATACACATTTTATAGGGGTAGCGATCCTAAAAAAGAAAAATATACTCAATTTTTTTCTGCGGATATTATGAAATTGCACTAATTATATAAAGATAAATAGATAAGACTAAATAAGGATATGTAAATATTAAACAAGAAAATGAATTTAATCATTAAAATTGAAACAAATTGCTCTATTCATTTATTCTGAAACATATACCTAGATCAAAATTTATTGTTTTTAATTATTATTTTATTTTTTATTTTAGCTATTAGTGCTCAAAGTAGGTTTTTTTATGAACTCATTCAAGAAATTGACTAAATAAACACAGACGGTTAGTATTATATATCAACAATCCCAATTAGAGTGGATAGTAAAAAGGAATATTTAGTAGATTTAACGCTATAATTGATCAACTATTTTATTTTACTAGAAAAGAACTATTTATAAACTTAATTTTGTTTTGTCCTAAGTTTACTATTTACTAACGTCTATGTCAGTGGATAGTCTAAAATTTTCTTAAAACTAACCAACTCCTAAACACTGTGAGAAGGTTTAATTTATATTTATTTATGTAAAATTTATCGAAAAATAGGCCCCGATTTCATTTACGCAAATTTACCGACTATTTATAATATTTGGACAATTCCGTACATCCTAATCAATTTATCTTACAAACTTTTTGTTTACTTTGTGAACCCCGGTTGTATGAAATTATGGGGATAGGAAAACTAGGTATTCTAGGTAGAAACTTTTACTTAATATGGGGTTTCTTTTCTTTTGTTTTGAGAATTTTATTGTTTTTTTATTTTTATGTATTCAATGTCACTCTGCCCTTTCTTATATTTGGTATCATAGTCCTTTATATAGAGAAAAAGGAAGGCTAAAAAAAACTCTTTTAAAGGATATCTTCTTTCTAACTTACAAAGTCAAAGCGAGAATTATAATAAGATAAAATAATAATAAATATAGTAATCTTTAGCAATTTTAAAACAATTAACAATTTGTCAACTTAATTAATTTTATTGGATATTTTGTGGTCATCACCACATACCTCTATTTTTGCGGAGGGGCGATTTAATTTAGTCCATGTAAATTCCACACATGTCTCGGAGAAATACTCGGGAGAAGCAATATAACTTTTAGTTTCACAATTCTTTAGAAATGGAAATTTTTTATTAAACGTTTCTCGAGAGAATTACTAAACAATATTACATAACTGTGTTCATTCTCTTGATTCTTTTTATTTCTAATAGTATTCCAATAAGTCTTACGGATTAAGAAAAGCCTCCTATTGTTTACTATTATATATTATTTTCATAACATTTTTAAAAAACAATCTGGGCGATTTTGGTTTCCCTTTTTTACGATGGCGGTAAAATTTTAGCCTTATATACAAATAAAATTACTAAGTAATTTTTTATAGAGTAGGAGGGAAAGAATAGCTATAAAAAAATTTTAAGAATAGACATTGGAGCTTTTCACTGATTACGATATATTACATCATATTGTAATAGACAATTTTTCTTGGAGCGCTATAATTGCTTATTTAAGGTGTTGATACCGAAATCTGGGTAATTCTGCTCTTGAAATACCTGTAGTTAATTTGTGATTTGTTTATGTATTGTTTTATTGTTTTATTGATTTTAAGTGAGTTGAGCTATTTTTATAAAAAGACATATGAACTATTTGAAAATAAGAAATGGATGGTGTAATGATTCTGATTCTGATTTTATTGTTGTTCTGAATGCCCTTTCATTTCGAGGCATTCGGCTGGTTATTTATAGAGAATTAGTGTACGAGTTTTAAGAACCCATACTAATTAATGAAGATATACTAGTATACAATAAAGATAACTGATAATAGCTTCCAACTGTGTTTCAGGATGTTGACCCAGATTTTCATGTTTCATGTTTCATGTTTATGATTGTGTTTAATAATTATGTTTTCGTTATCATTCAGTGTTTTTGTATTACCTTATTAAGTATTTGTGTAATGTCCCAATTAAGACTATTACAGAATTGCTATTTTATCTATTTATAATTTGGGTTCATTACAGGTGGTATGTCTAAAAGAAGAAATGTCCCTTTTTTTATACTCTAACTGAGAAAGCCCAACTTAGTTACTAAGTATAAAAAAAACCTAATAAAGGAAAAAAATACTTCATAATACTATCATGGAGGTGAAACTGGTGTAATATAAATAAAAAATAATAATAAAGAATTTATGGGGTTTGTGTGTGGGGGAGGGGGGGCTAGACATTAATTTAATTTCCCAAATGACAGTAATTTATAAATATTTTCTATTCAAGATTTATATATTAATTATCTAATATATCTTTTTAATAGAAAAGCTGTCGTAGCATTTTTGCACTATTATTTTTTTTCGTTTTTTTATATTTCCATTTTGTCCACAATTCTGAAAAATTTCATGGGTTATAATGTTCAAAAATTAGATTGCTGTGATGAATTGACGTTTTCAATTATTTGCTACTGGGAGTTTGCAGTTTATAGGTATAAAAACTGTATATTTTTTTATTTTAAATGACCCTAAATACTTGGGGTCTAGCTTCTCTTTTTTTTTTTAAATTTGTAGCTAGCGCAATAATACCTTATTTATAAAGCTCTTCTACTCATTCTGTTTTTTAATGTATTTTAATAATTATTTTTGCTGCCTTTCTTTGTTACATTTTCCCTTTTTCTGATCATAGCTCTAAATTGCTTAATCTATCGATTGTAGATGTGAAACTGTGAAAATCGCCGACCAAACTCAAAGTTAGAATTGAATCGCATGCAGTTTTGGTTCTTGTAAATAAACTAAAAATAAATGGAAAAATTTTTGTATGAGAATTTGGACGGATCCTTGAAATTCATAGAGCATTTTCTAAGTATTTATACAAACTAGATTGATCATATTAAGTTAAAATATTATTTTTAAAATGATCCCGCTAGCTCTCTCAGTCATTAAATTGGTTTTAGGCGGTAAGCAGAAATAAAAAAATGATTAATTTTTTGTATTTTTGGGCATTTTTCTAACATCTTTGAACAAAATTGACAGCCTCAATCGGAAAAAATAACTTATTTTCCTATTAATTTAATACTAATTTTCTTGTAAAAAACCTGCCGCTTGTTGAGTACAGGAATTAAGTAATTCTTTCGCTATAATCCAATATTTTGTATATTCTATAGCTAATATGATTAATTTTTTTCTATTTATAGACTCCGGCAGGGGCTCTAAAAATCGATATCTCACCGAATGAATGCTATATTTGGTATTGAAACTGGGTGAAGTGTTGTAGACGTACTTGTATTTTTTCCTTGTATCTGGCACTGCTAATATTCTTTTATTTATAATTGATTCTTTTTTAATTTTTGGAAATCCGAAGCGCATTCTCGTGATGTAGTAAAACGAATTTACACTCAAATGAGATATTGAAATGTGTTTTTAATCTATTTTTTATTTATTACTTCCAGTAGTTTCTCATTTTTCATTTTATACGAATTATTTTCCTTTGTAATAAATTATCATTAATCAAAACGATCAATTTCAATCGCACTTAATTCTATACTTATTAAAACAAATCTTTGGAATAAAGATCAGCAATTATATTCGACTCACCTCGTATATACACTATATTTGGCTATATATTTTGACAAGTTTCGAGCCAGCGAGAGGCTCTGCATTTCGGCTCTTGATATTCAAATATTATTGATAATGCCTTATGGTCTGTGTACTACGTAAATTCGTTTCCGGCATAGTAGTGCTATCAAAATTTGAATGAATTTATTATTTCCAAAATTTCCTTCTCCCTCGTAGTGTAATTTTTCTCCGCTTGAGCGAGTTTTCTGGTCTCAAATTAAATGGGGATTTTTTCGCATTCTTGGATAATTTGGAAAATAACCAATCAAATTGCAAAATTAATAGCGTCATTTTCGAGGTTAAGGTCTTTTTCTCAGTCTGTGGCGGCTAATTTTGGCGCCTTAGACAGTAATTCTTTCAATTTTATAAAAGATTTTTTTCGATTCGCCGTTCATGGTAATGGATTGTTTTTAAACAGTTTTCCTTTTATTGAATCAAACTGCAGATCATTCTACGCTCGAATATCCTGATATATAATTCCTATATTACCAAAAAAAGCTTACAAATGATAAAAGTTGTGTACGAGTTTTTGGCAGCTTCCAATCCTGTATCGCTTTTACCTTTTCATGATATGGTATAAATCCTTAATAACTTATTATTTGGCCTAAAATTTCGGTTTCTTTGACTGCTATTAATTTTTTGCTTCATATTTTTCGTAAAACCGCTTTCGGGTGTTCTGCTTGATCCTTAACTTTTTCAGAACATATCAGTATTTCATCGAGGTACACTAACACAAATTTGTGCAAATATTCAAAAAAAATTATATTAATCAACCTGTGTAACGTTTCCGCTGCACTGTATAGACCGAAAGGGTGTATTTTATACTCGAAAGAAGCATATCTACATTCATAATCCGTTTTCACTATTGACTACTTTCCATTTTTATTTTATTTCACTCACTCATAATTTCTAGCACTGAAAATAATTTCGATTTTCTGAGACTATCGAAACAGTCTTCTACTCTTGGTACTAGATACTTATCTATGTGTATCACTTTATTCATCCCTCTGTAATCAATACATACCCTGCATGTACCACCCTTATTTTTTACATTAATTAACGGAATTTCCTATCGGGATGATGGGGTTTTAATGAAGCCTTTGTTTATGATATCTATTAGTTTTTATTTAAGGATTTCCGATTTGATTTTATTATTTCTGTATCCTGATTTGCAACCGAAATATCAGTGGTTGTTTGTATCATATACTCTAAATTTCTATATGGAATCTGGCCATATTTTACCTCGCTGAAAATATTTGCACATTTGCCTATAATTATTTTATAGCTATCATCATCAAACTTTATACTGTCTATGCCACTCGAGCATAATTTTCCTCCACTTGATTAATGTTTATTATGTAGATCTCATCATAGTTCCTTTTTTTTTAATATTCTATTTAGTGCATTACAAGATACCACACAGCTCTCACTTACTAATTTGAGTTCGCCATCTACTATATTCCCAAAGCTATCAATATCTACAGATTCGATATCCATATCACTGTAATTAGAGTTTTTTCGCGAAACCTCCGCGCTCATGTTTATAAAGTCACCTTTTCTAATGATCAAATTTATAGTTTACAAGTAATTTTTTGGGTTACTCTTATTTAAAATTTATAAGTATGGTTTTTTCATGTTGTTCATTAAATAAAATATTTTGCTATAATAACAGTTTTTTTGAGGTTAAGGAAATTATGTATCAACCTAATTTCATAATTTTCTTCATTAAACTTTGGCTCTAGAACGTTTTTAAAAACTTGAAGGGTTGACATTTATCTATTTTAATTTTCGTCATTATATGCACCATAATTCTGTTTTTCATTACTTCTATCTGTCTAACTAATAGAATGATAGGCCTGCTTATCAATCTGAAAACCGAAGACTTTAAGCTCATCGATACACCCGCATTACCACCTAAGGAAAGATATCCCGTACCCCTTTTCTGAATACTCTGGAAGTTATGCTGAATACTATAAATCTGGATAAAAGGCGCTGGGTTTTGTTGATATGATTTGATTTTTTTTATTTATTTTTCTTTCACTATTTGAGGTATAGATCTTTATAGGTGCTACCAAATGTTATGGTCCGATATATCCAATTGAAGTGATAAGTAAAAAGTAGTAGTTAGGCGTAGATTTAACGCTATAATTGATCAAATATTTTGTTTTACTAGTAAAAGTATAATTTATTAACTTTATGTTAAAAGACAATTTAGGCGATTTTGGTTGCCCCTTTTGCGATGGTGGTAAAATGGTAATATTATATACAAATAAAATTATTAAGTAATTTTGTATAGAGTAGGAGGGAAAGAATAGCTATAAAAAAATTTTAAGAATAGATATTGGAGTTTTTCGATGATTATGATTTATTACATCATATTGTAATCTATAAATAACTGCCATTCAAGATTTATGTAATAATTATCTGATATAACTTTTAAACAGAAAAGCTGCTATAACACTACCTTATGCGAAAATTGAATCATAAAAAAAATAAAGAATTACTCAAAACCTAAAAAAACATAATAAATGAAAGTTTATATGGCTGATTTTTTTGGTGTTAATAAGAATAGTGGGTACCATGGCTAAGCACTATATTTTCGCTCAATTAGGATTATTTATTATTTTTATAGTATTTCTCTGCGTATTCTACAAAGTATTGATTATGATTTCGTATTTTCACTGCCCTTTTTTTTTTGGACATTAGTGAAAAAAAGCTTCTATCACAATATATTTAGACCTCTTGCTTGTGAATAAGGTTTTTTGAGCTGGCTAATAATATACGATGAATTCAATTCTATCTTGTAAGTTTCAGAATTCATAAAACTTTAATGAATAAGCGCTTTAAAAGTTGTCATTCCCGGGATTAGCGGGTGTTTTTTAAATAAAATAGCGACATTACATTATCTGTCCCCACTATGCTAGTTATGATAATTTTAATATTATGAGCCATCACTGTGTTACACTATATTTAAGGTAGGCTCAAAAGTTTCAAGTTTACTGTTTAACCTTCATTCAATAAAATCATATTTTCAGTCATGGTGACTATCTATAAGCGAATTTCATTCACTTCCTAATTGAGCCATACACCTTTAATGAATTAGATTTGCTACTGATTCATTGAAAATTAGAGGCTTTTCTAGAGCTTTGATATTCCAAGGAACTTATATCATCGTTAAGCTGTTTTCTATTCCACAACAGCTTGCAGGAGCATCCATCGCAACAGATACGGATGTTTTTGAATCGGCTAGCTTCAGCATCATCAGAGATCTGTTTCATTATTCGATCTCTTGATTCAACTACTGGAGATCTTTCTTGGTAAACAAAGACAGTTGAAAAGATGTGATGTTACTGAGTTTTGAGCTTTTTAGGACTCAGTAGATTTCAATCTGTAGATATCTAGTTTAAAATATAGATAGACCTATTTATAATGCTGTTGTATAAATTAGTCCACTTAGTCATATTTTATGAATTTTTTCTAGTCCTTGTGTAGCCATTTTCATAATTCTCTCCTATTTTTACTCGATAATTCTTAAGTGAAGTGTATTAGAAATATCAATATATTGAAATGCAACCCTTTAAAGATCTTTTTTTATGTAATTAAAACATGAATTTTCCTGGTATATTGTTAATTAAAAAATCCTGAAATTAACTTTGAGCTAATTTTTATATCTCCTGGACTCTTCGACTGATCTCTCAACACTCTCTATGTAATCTATTTAGTAGACTGTATACATTATAATTTCTTTAGAAGCTCTATAGCCGCTAACACAATCATTTAAATCATTATTGGTATATTAATAATTCTGAATCTAATTGGCAGATATCTGTTTATTTTTTTTAAAATTCGAATCAACATATCATTGATGACTCTATGTGGTAAAGGGAGGGGGGAACAATTTTAAGCAGGTTCCATATCTAATTTTATTATATATTCGCATTTTAATATTTTCTATCTTTGGTATTTTAATATCTTGATTTGAAATATTTCTACTTTTTAGATTTGGTGACGTGGTATATTTCAAATCAGTGCAACCATGATTGGCTGCTCTTTTCCAAATATCGACGAGGCAAATATAGCGTCTAGATCTGAATATATTTTTATTTTAACAAAATCTTAATATTTTATTATTGTTGAATTGATTGATTTTTTGCTATATTCTTGAGAAATTTACTCATTGCTTTATGCAAGAGTCGATTTTCAGAAACAAAATTTTTGTTACTTTGATTTATTATTTAAATAAACTAAATGATTTAGTGTATTTAACCACAAATGAATATGGATGGATATTCTTTTAATTTTTGAATACCTGATATTTTATTTAAAACATATAACAATGTGTCATGATCCTATTTGTAATGGATCTATCGCCGGGCCTATATCCACCAACCGAAGATCTATTTACCACACGAATCTTATTGGGCCACATAACCTGCCATCATCAGATATTCCTCTCTGTCATAATTACTTATATATAGATAGCATAATCCCCCTCAGGAAAGATTATGCTATTCAACAAATTTTATCCATCCCTAGTCTTTTATTTCTATAGTCTTGGTATTTTATATAATAAAACAATATTTCCTAGTCCTACAACCCCTGCTCCTAGTTCCCCAGTAAACCAGTCTTGACAGTTTGAATAGCACCCATTATATAAGCATAAATTAGCTTGTACCTCAGTTCAGATACCATAATAAATTAATAACTTATGCCACCAAGATACAGACCCTTTTACCCAGAATCTAGCCCAGCACAAGAATCCAACGCCGAAATGGAACAAACACAAGGTCACGTACAAGAAAATGAAGTCACTCCGGAACAACAGTACATCGACGCCCAGATTAAAGCTCAAGTCCAGGCCCAAGTTCAAGTCCAGATACAGGCGTATATCCAAGCACAAACTCAAGTGCAATCACAAGCCCAGAACCATGACTTCCAGCCCAACCAAAATCCGTTCCAACCCGCCATACCCAGTCTATCCAATAAGATCACGCTACCTGACGCAGCCAAATTTGACGGGAAAGCAGCAGAGTACCCCTCATTCATTACAAACATGGAGCTGTTTTTCTGGGGTAGTCCAGAATTATTTTCGGTAGAAAAAAGCAAAATTCTATTTATCGGAACCCACCTCCTAGGAACAGCATCCAACTGGTTCGGATGGTTGGTAGCTACTAAATCGCTATGCCTAGATAACTATGAGGCCTTTATACAAGAATTTTCAAACAACTTCTCGGACCCCAGCCACGGTATCAAAATCAGAAACTTACTCCGGAATTGTAAACAAGGCTCCAGGGATGTAGTATCGTACGCCACCGAGTTCAGATCCCTAGCACGTGAGAGCGGGTTTGACGACACTGCTTTAGTTGATCAGTTCCTGCGCGGCCTCAACCAAAAAATCACGCAATTCCTCATGATGGCGGATTTGCCAGATTCCTTAGAAGAAACAATAAAAGTAACTTGCAGAGTAGACAATCGGATTAGTACGATAGACCAAATAAATGTTACAGCTGCGGATCAGAAGAGCCATAATCCATTCAGACAACATATTCCCAGCGGTTTTACACCCAACAGAACCACAGTACCACAACTACAAGATCAAACAGTTTACATGGAGATTGACTCGATCACGTCCAGACCGCGAGGGCCATTAACTGAAAAAGAGAAAACAAGAAGATACGAATCAGGATTGTGTCTATATTGTGGTGGTAGCAACCACATAGCCAGAAATTGCCCCAAAAAACCAAATTCGGGAAAAGCTGGCGCTCAACAGTAAAACGAGAGTTACCGTTGAGTGATTTTAATAAATTTTATTATACTGAAAATAGTTTTAATAACCGTTTTATTTTTAAAATAAAAGTATATTCAAATATATCTAAATCTTTCGTAAACACAACTTGTCTGGTCGATTCTGGAGCAACAGAAAGTTTTATAGACCAGGAATTTGCAAATCTACACTTCAATGCACCATCAAAAATTATGGAATCAATACACATCGAAACCATAGATGGAACCCCACTTACAAACACCCCAATAAATAAAAAATACAAAAATATTAGCATCGTATTCGACAATATATACAACGACCAAGTTAGCTTTTACCCTATTCATTCACCAAATAATCCTATTGTACTAGGTCTACCTTGGCTACGAAAAAACAACCCAAAAATAGACTGGATAACAAATGTATTCGAGTTCAAAACCAGAACAACTTCGAATATCGAACACAGAAATATAACAGAGATCAACACAGTATTTGGAGCACCACATGAAGGTGAATCAGATCAAAAAGCAACCTCTATAGAATCAGAAACCGAATCAGATAGCTCCGATAACGAACAATTCTTTGACACATCCTCTCACGAAACTGAAAACGCAACAACCGAAGACGGCAACCATTTCGACGACACTCACATAGTACAAACTACAGAAACATATATCAAATCCGAAACACTGTTGAGTGACGATACGGTAATTGAACCCGAAATAAACATAAAAAACGAATCTGAAATCAAGTTACCTCGTGAGTACAGAGACTATATTTCCGTATTTAGCAAGAACTCTGCTGAGAAATTACCCCCTCACCGAGATTACGACTGTCCTATAGATCTAATCCCAGATTCGAAGCCGACTTGGGGTCCAATATATTCGCTGTCCCCAGTTGAACTGGATGCTCTAAAAAAGTATATAGAAGATAACCTAAAGAACGGGTTTATAAGACCATCCAAATCCCCGGCTGGATCACCGATCATGTTTACAAAAAAGAAGGATGGGGATTTAAGGCTTTGCGTTGATTACCGAAAGCTTAATGAAATCACAATAAAAAACAGGCACCCACTCCCAAGAATCGACGACTCATTCGACAGGTTAAGTCAGGCAAAAATATTCACGAAACTGGACCTCCGCGGTGCGTATAATTTGGTTCGCATACGCGCAGGAGACGAATGGAAGACAGCTTTTAGGTGCCGCTACGGGCACTTCGAATATCAAGTCATGCCCTTTGGCCTGACCAATGCCCCCGCTACATTTCAACACTTTATTAATGACGCACTCCGCGATGTCTTGGACGACTATGCGATAGCTTACTTGGATGATATTCTTATATATTCGAATTCATACGAAGAACACACACAACACGTGAAATCTGTACTCAATCGGCTTCAAAAGAACAATCTTTTCTGCAAACTAGAAAAGTGTAAATTTAACGTTATAGAAGTCGAATTTTTAGGACACGTTGTTACAAATTCGGGTGTAAAAACGGATCCCAATAAAATTAAGAATATATTGGAATGGAAGACACCTACTTCGATGAAAGAAATTCAAATATTTCTCGGGTTTGTTAATTACTACAGAAAGTTTATACCCCAGTTATCGCAAACCGCACTTCCACTCACCGAGCTCACCAAAAAGAATATAAAATTCGAGTGGACACATGACTGCGAACAAGCATTTAGAAAATTGGTTCATGGATTGGTAACCTCCCCCGTATTGAGATATGCTGACCCCAGTCAGAAGTACATTGTTGAAACCGATGCCTCCGATTTCGCAATGGGCGCCGTGTTGTCCCAAGAAGACGGTAATGGTGAACTACAACCTATCGCGTACCTGTCCCAAAAATTTTCTGCCGCCGAAATAAACTATGATGTACATGATAAAGAACTACTCGCCATTATAACCGCGCTTAAGGAATGGAGGCATTACTTGGAAGGTGCAAAATACGAAGTCAAGATTCTCACCGACCACAAGAACCTCGAATATTTTAAAAGCGCTAAAACTCTCAATAGGAGACACGCCAGATGGTCCCTAGAACTTTCGCGATTTAACTTCAAAATCGAATACAGACCAGGAACCCTAGGAGGCAAACCGGATGCACTATCCCGACGGCCAGAATTCAAGGACAGGAAACCTCTTGATAACACCATCCTTAAACCTTGTCATTTCCTGAGTACCATAGTAGCCTCTAAGATTTCGGATAAATCATTAATAGAACACACTCGAGACGATCATTACGCACGAAAAATAATAGAAGGATCCAATTCCAACAGCTCAGCAAAGATTTTAAATGGATTATTAATTATACACGGCAAGAAATATGTTCCTGAAAACTTAAGAACAGAAACCATCAGAGCATGCCACGACTCCCAATTCGCTGGACATCCCGGTGTCGCAAAGACAATAGACCTAATTCGAAGAGAATATTGGTTCCCAAAAATGAATCAAGTTATACATAACTATATCAGATCCTGTCTGGTGTGTAATAAAACAAAATCAAGGAAACATAGAAAACATGGCCTACTCCAACCACTTCCAATCGCCACACGCCCTTGGGATTCTATAAGCTTGGATTTTATAGTAGAACTCCCTAAGTCTAAAGATTACACCACCATATTAGTCGTAGTGGACCGATTTACCAAGATGGCAAAATTCATCCCTCTAAAGAAATTACCAAACTCCAAGCAAACAGTAGACCTGCTCCTAAAAAACGTGTTTTCGAAATATGGATTCCCTAGCGATATAATATCGGACCGAGGAACCCAGTTCACCGCCAAATTCTACCGCCGAATTATGAAACTATTCAATATTAAGGTAAAAATGTCCTCTAGTTTCCACCCAGAAACTGATGGGCAAACAGAAAGGATCAACCAAATACTTGAACAATACCTCCGATGCTACGTAAACTACCAACAATCCGACTGGTACGATTTAATAAACCTAGCAGAATTCGCTTACAATAACGCAAAACACTCTTCCACAAAATACACACCATTCTACGCATTAATGGCCTATCATCCACGTTTCACTACAGCCTCTAAATACTCTTCTTCGGTACCTGATGCAGAATCAAGATTATCAGAACTCAGGGAAACCCACAATACCCTTTCAAATAATCTGAAACACGCAATAAGTAACTATAAAAAAAGTGCGGACAAGAACAGGATCGATGGTGAGAACTTCAAAATAGGTGATCTAGTCTGGATAAATTCAAAAAACATCAAAACTCACCGCCCAAGCAAAAAGCTAGATCATCGGTTAATGGGCCCCTTCAAAGTTACTGGTAAGATAAATGAGGTTACATTTAAACTAGATCTTCCGGCGAACATGAGGATACATCCAGTATTTCATGTATCCCTATTAGAAAAACACCACGAAAATACCATTTCGGGCCGAATAACTGATCCCAAACCTCAATATGAAGCTTTCTCACAAGAGTACATAGTAGAAAAGATCTTGGACTCGCGGTATCACTATGGTAAACTCCAGTACCTTGTACAATACGAAGGAACTTCTTACTATGATCGATCATGGGAACTTGCCAGCAGATTAACTCAGACAGACGCAATAAAACGTCTCCACGAACAGTACCCTCAGAAGCCAAGTCTCTTAACTGCCCCCATACCAAGAAAGAGAAAATCACACCCTATCACAAAATCATCACACGTCGCCCCGACAATTTCGAATCCAGTCCCTCGAATTCGTCTGAAATTCAACTCAACCCCGCCCCCGACGGCGGGGCCCCTCGTAGCTGCGAAAACAGCGTAGGGAGGGGGGTGGCGGGGTGGGTGGATGTTTGGCTCGCGGCTTGCCCGCGAGTCGAAAGTTTTTCGATTTTGGCAAGATATGCGTGTACGGCAATCTCATGTCTAATTTCCTGAAAATTTTTAGGGAATAATAGTGTCATGATCCTATTTGTAATGGATCTATCGCCGGGCCTATATCCACCAACCGAAGATCTATTTACCACACGAATCTTATTGGGCCACATAACCTGCCATCATCAGATATTCCTCTCTGTCATAATTACTTATATATAGATAGCATAATCCCCCTCAGGAAAGATTATGCTATTCAACAAATTTTATCCATCCCTAGTCTTTTATTTCTATAGTCTTGGTATTTTATATAATAAAACAATATTTCCTAGTCCTACAACCCCTGCTCCTAGTTCCCCAGTAAACCAGTCTTGACACAATGCTATTAAAATATTTTCTTTTCTGTGATAATTGTTTTCATTTTTTATTATGTTTTTTTTGTTCGTATTTTGATTATTGGTGAGGAACTATCATTTTCGATAGCATATTTAAGGCAGATTTTATTTATTTTTCTCTGAGCCACTATCAAATCCCGTAAGGTTTTAATTTTGACAGGCTTTACCGTTAGCCTGTTTATAAGTTCTTGTTTTTTGAGAACATCTTGATCTAATGTTTTTTAGCTTTGATTAAATTCGCTGTGAACTCATCGATAATTTCTGCTTGGTCTATAAACCGCGAATTTTTATGTCTGCCGTTACCTCTGGAGTTTTTATATGAAGAAGTGTTGGTTACATAGTTTCCATATTTTTATTTATTTGAGACCACAATTCTTAGCATATTTTCATTTCTGTTCGTTTTTCTTAGCGCTAAATTTTCCCCAAAAACTCTGTATGAAAAATATATATAAATTTTGGTTGGTTGTTGTTTGGAGCATTGCTGGAGTATATTTTATGCATTCGTTTGACTGGAAAATGTCTGCTCTGTTAACGTATTTTCGCTTGCGTGAAAAATTAACTGGTAGCCTGAGTAAGATTTTTACGCTTCCCTTGACCTCGACAACGAAAGTTATAATATATGATTCTGTCATATCATCGATCACACTATATCTACATGAGGTTTTATCGGTTTTTAAGGCAATTCAACGGACGTACAAAAATTTTTACTCAAATTCTGATAAGCGAATAATTTTTTCGATGTTTCTGAATGGGTTTAATACTGTATCTGAGCTCGCTTAACCTAATATAGCCGCTACATGAGGCGGGGATCCAGTATTTGATGAGGAAATCGATTATGATTCAAGTTTGTGTTAAGAGTATTGTTAACTAACTCATAAATGAAGTATTGGGTTGATGTACCAAGTGACGTATCTATAGGACTAGTTGTCAGTCGCATATATCCTTTCTGTTGGTGTTCCATTATTCTGATTGCTGATTTCATTGTTTCTTTGTATATCTTCAAGTGTGTGGTGAGTAGTAGTGCTTGTAGTTTGGAGTTCTATGAATCAGTTTTTGTGGTTGATTTGAATTTTTATTGTCAACATACAGTGTATTGTAGTGTATGTTTTTTATATTCAATTATTTATTCCAATTTTTTTTTTACCACTAGTGTTTAGGGAATAAAAGTTTTTAATCTTTGTAATTTTGTTTGGTTTAACCCTTTCCTGGGTGGTAGACTATTTTTGACCCACCAGATATAGCCAACAGCGTTCAATTAAAATACATTAATACTGAGGCTTAAAGAAACATTGGTATATTGTAAAATAACAGCAAATAATAGATTTTCTTATAAATCACAAACGAATCAATAAATTGTTTTTTTTAAAGAGTGTTGGACGGGAAAGGGTTAGAGTAGCTAAGTTTTTGCTTATTTAGGTTTTGTGGTCTTATATTTGGCTACTTTGAAAAGTTAGTCTTATTAGATATACAGAGATTTAAATATATTTTAATTGGGTTCACTAATCTTATTTACGAACATTTTTATGTTCTGCAGATATTTTAAAAAGCTACGACTATTGGTTACTTAACCAGCGCTTTAGAGCTAAAATAAAAACCTCATTCTCACGTTTAGGATTATTGGCGTAAGAATGACCAGTAAAATATTTATCAAAATAAGTAATTGGTATAATAATTAAATAATAATGTTATTGGATAAATAGTGTAGAACCAAGGGTTATTGGTTAGAAATATATTGAAATCAGAATGATTGGTAATTTTCAGATTATAAAAAGCTCAATAAGTCATAGTTTATGTGTATAGTCAATTTGGCTGAAGTATAAGCTCTCTAATCGAATTATTAAACGTTTGCATCATAATAACACTACTGCTACATATCTATCATTAATTTTCGCCAGTATTTTCTTTCATAGGCAGTAAATTATTATCTTCTTGATATTATATGATATTTGAAACTTATTATTGTACAGCCCTTATAAATTGCTCGATTGAATTTTAACCCCAATTTAACCAAACAATATTAGAACTCCTGTAATCTATAACATTCACAAAAACATTTTACCACAATATCGTAGCCTATTCAGGCAAACACATATTTTTTTTCATTCACCGCACGTTCAAACCACCCCCTTCGCTTGTAGAAATAATTAAAACAATAAATTTTATTTTGTATAAATCATGGATAATGAATTAAATTCTCAGTCTCTACAAATATCAAATACCAGCAACAAGAAATGGACAGATCCTCTCGATGATCCTAATTTTAATGTATCCACATATATTGACAGCTTTTTTCCTCATGGTAACTTCATATTCTAAAAATTCATTCTTTAGCCACTTTCCTCTCACGTATTTTATTAAACTCATCTCTCGACCATTAAAAATTCTTTAAAATTTATTACATTCCATCTACAAATTTTATTTATTCAACTCTTCTACTTATTCTAATTTTTTTATTTTAGAACCAACCGCAGAGTTAGTTGGTGTTGTTTTAGAAAACTTAAAACACAAACTAAAGGAAATAGACATTAAAATTGAAAGACTGCTCCTCGATAATGAAAATAAAACAAAGCTAGGGATACACGAGCTTGAAATTACTCAGCTCAAAATCAAGGTATTTAACTTATTCTCTCCTCTCCCCATTCTGTTTTAAAACATTAGTATCTTTTTATTGTTTCTTCTAAAAATATTCGGTTTATGATTCTACAATAACACTTAAGCATTTTACTCTTTATTTTGATAGGAGCTTTATGACCAAATATCGAGCATTAAAGCTAAATCCATAGAAGCCGAAGCTAACGTTAACCAAATAACTAAAGATATTAAATCTCTTGATTACGGAAAGCGCAACTTAACTCAAACTATTACGGTTTTCAGAAGGTTACAAATGATGGGTTTGTGATTTTCTTTTTTCTACTACTAATAAAGCCCTTTAATCAAATAGAACTCTTCATCTTTAGCTTAACACTCCTTGGCCGTAATCACCATTTGAATATTTCTTTTTTCTCTAACAATATCAAATATCTCTCCTTATTAGTTGGTGCCATTAAAAACCTAAAGATTTCTCTAGCTGAAAAGGACTTTAAAACTGCTTCTGGCTTATTTCAAGTAAAAATCTATCACATTTATTTGTAACTTTGACTTCATTTTTTATTGTGTTTACATTGATTTTTTTTATTTAGGCAACGAGCGAATTAATGATTAGCTTTTCAGGGTTCATGAAAATACCGGAATTTTCTAAACTACGAGATTATTTAGAACGGCTAAAAGTCGAAGGCCAATCTTTAATTAATGCCGAATTTAAAAATGGAATAAATAACCAAGGCATTATTGTTGGAAGCTTGGATAGCTTAAAAGACGCATGTCTTGTAGCCAATTCCCTAGACTCAAGTTCAACGTATTTTTTAAAATACTATTTACCCATTTTCATCATACATATTTACAATATACCTATTTTTATTTTTTATATAACTTTTCAGGATAATCGATAACTATGTAAATAACCAAACCAGAGGCTATAAAGATATTTTTCAGCAAAACGACGACGTAAAATTTTTCACTTTTCCCTTTTTCATAATAAAATATTATTATTAACTTGACCGTACCACTATTTTCCTTTTCTCATTTTAAATTGCCTAGGTTTCTCAAATTGAAAATGTATCTAAAAGATATGCATGGTTAAGAAGGATTTTAAGGACCTACCTAGAAGAACATTCTCAAATATTTCCTAAAGACTGGGCCGTAGAATTGATTTTATGCTATAAATTCAATGAGCTTACAAAGTAACTTATATTCTGTTGCTTACTTTTTTCAAAATTTAATAAGAATTTTTTTTCTTTAGGGAAATGGTTTATAACCAATTGAAGTATTCAGAAAATATCAATGTTGACGATATGATGGCTGCGTTATCTGAAACCCTGACTTTTGAAAATCAACTAGATAAAAGATTCGATTCAGCTGTAAATAATAGTTTATTGGAATTTGAATTTTTTTAAATTCTTTTTATTTATAACTATATATTCAATTATTTAAAGATTTATACCATATTTTATCATTCTAAAATTTTCACTTTTTATGATATTTATCAGGATAAATCTGGGTCATTCAACAATAAATACTTCATTGAAAATGGAATCGAATTCAATACTTTTAAAGGTTCAATTTCATCATCCTTTGAGCCGTACTTGTTCCATTACATAAAATCAATCGAAAAACAGTTCAATGAACTGATTGAAAAGTTTAAATCTCCAGAATCTAAAGATAATTCCAACAATAAAGGTGATGAACTGGTTTTACCATCAATTGTTGATTTGTTATATTGCTACAGAGAGTCACTCGCCAAGTGTGTTACCCTTTCTACTGGAAAACCTATGTACGATTTGTCCATAGTTTTCGATAAAAGTATGATCAAGTACACAACTACCATACTTAAGCCCAAGATAATAAGGTATCTTTAAAACTCGAGTTTAACTGCCTATACTTTATTATGCTGGATCTTTGTATTCATATACGTATCTACCTTGTTTTTTTTTATTAGGATAAGCCATAACAATACCCCTGCTATTTCTGATGTCGAATTTGCATGCTTAATAACTAATACTTCAGACTATTGCTCTTCGTCAATGAGTGAGCTAGAAGAAAAAATGATTGAAAAGATCGATGAAAGTTTAAAATCTAAAATAAACTTTGACCCTTGTCAAAATACTACAACTAGGTACCATTTTTTTCAATTTAAAACTTAGCTCTTTAAGCCTTTAATATTTTTACATTTTTTATATTTATTTATATATTAACGCATTTTAGCACTACGAACTTGGCTATTCAATCAATTGTTGATATATCAATTTCACTTTGTGAAAATATATTTAAGCAACTTGCGAGCACAAATTGGTCAAATTTATCTTCTGTTGGAGATCAATCTGAATATGTCTACTCATTATCCTCTATTCTTGAAGAAATTATTCCTAAAGTTCGAAGCCTTTTATCAAGCTCTAATCACTACAGAATTTACTGTGACAGATTAGCCCAGTAAGTTTAATTGATAAAATTATTACCTATCCAATCAATTTTTATTTATAGCAAATATTTTTGTTAATCGTGCTTTTATTCAAGATTTTATTTTTTCGCTTATCAATTTATTTTTATTGGTATTATCAATTTAGAGAAATCATTAGCTCTTATATGACCGCTATAAACGCTCCTCCTCAAATTAACGAAGTTGCTGCCGAACAATTATTGCTCGATTTCCACAAAATTAAATCCACTCTACTTAGTCTTCCGATTTTGAATCTAATTGAGGCTCCCGGGAAGGAAGAATCTAAAATCTCTAAAAAGTCGATACAGTCATATATCCAAATCATCACTGTTAAATTAAACAAAGTTGAATCCATACTTAAAACCCTTTTAGCGCCAATCAACTCCCCTGAAGTGCTAGTTGGTCAGTTTCTGTTGTTATTTCCCGATGGCCCAGTAGACACTTTCAAACAAATATTAAGCTTGAAAGGTATTGCTGGCTTATCACAGCAGCGAGTTTATTTGGACCTGCTTTCTGACAACACTCCCAAACCTTTAACTCAAAATAGGCAATCCCTCTCCAATGAATCCGAATACTTAGAAACAAACCAAGCTGAAAATACTATATTTACTAACAGAAATGATTATGATAAGCCTAGGCAACAGAGTGAGCCTGGAGTTGCTGGAAATCCAGAAATAAATCAGCCAAAAACTCAATTAATTGAAAAATCTCAATCTTCAAGAACAAATTTTTCTAAAAATACGCCCTCTTCAAACTGGCTAAACTTCACTGGTATCTATTCCAATATGAAAAAATCCAACGACGCTACAAGCACAAATACAGCCTCTAAAGATAGTTTGAATAAGCTTGAAAACAAACAAACCGATTCAATTATGTCGCCAAAGCCTGAAAGCCGGCGCATCTCCATGAGCAATAGGACAAATCCATTTTCTGATTACGACAAAGAAATCGGCTTAATTATTTCTCCAAAAGAGCCTTCTTTGCCAAAACGAAACAATAATGGATATAGTTCGGCATCTGGTGACGCATTAAACCTGTCAAACAAGCCCTTTTTAAATAATTCATCAATTGATTCGAGTAGGGAGTCTTTAAACTTCAGCAAAAACCGAACAGGTAACCCCAAATCACAAGGTTTGGAAATATTGGACATCGAATCTGCAAATTTGTATGGGATGTCCATGTCTGTTTCACCAGCAGACAATTCAAGCCCACGCAACAGCGATCATATTGGTGGAAGGAGCATGGATTCGCCCAAGTCTCCTATACTAAATCAAAAGCCGTTTTCGCCGATTCTCTCAAAGTTTTCAGCAAGTGCCAGCGCCACCAAGAATAGGTTCAACGACAATTTCAAAAGAATAGTTTCCAACATGTCTATGAAAAAAGACGCGCAAAATTAGTTCGCTTTTAATTTTCATTTTTTGACCATGCCGTCTTCATTGTTGATAGATCAAATAAAAACTAAACATTTAATAGTATCAATGTGTGCTCTTTGACCATGTTTGTATAATTTTTTTTATAGATAAATATTATAGTGATATCAGAGTATACATTTATCGATTGGTGAATTTTAAATCCTCTTTTATTGTGCGTAGTCTAACTTTTTGTCTGAAAGTATGCCATTTCATAAACTTTAAAAATAAAAGCAGAGTTCTTAGTTTAATTTGATTTGTTCTTTTGTTTAAAAAACAAAAAAGAAAGAGATTGTATGCTGCAAAAACGTGAAATCCAAACTCCTTGTCAAGAAAAAACCGGCATTATAAGGGAGTAGATTGTTAGTAATATTAGTTCTTGGGAGCACTAATGAATTTCCTGTTTTATAATTGAGCTTATGACTAGTGAATATGAGAAATGGTATATATATATATATATCAAAGATTATTGAAGAAAGCTCTATTTTAAAAAAAGCAGATTTATAACTCTTAACAAATCTAAATTAGCCAAATATTCGGTTAATAAATCAAAATAATAACTATTTTAGCCTATTAATCCGCAACTTAAAACGATTAAATGTTTTTATTTCTCAAAAATTAAATACAGTTTTAAACTTATTTATAATCATTTTTCACTAAAAATAATAAAAAGGGGTGTTTATTTGGTATCTAAATTAAAGAGAAATAGCATAAAGAATGGGAATATTTGGTAGGTTAAAGCAAATAAGAAATAAATAAATAAAAAGAAGTTCAAGTGAAAAAGTATCTGCTAGTTAAAGGGTGGTAATATATGTATTTCATGGATAAAAATTAATTTAGAGACATTTCAATGTCGTTTGATGACCCTTGATCTACAATAATTTCGCCTCTGCAAACGGAGTTAATAAGTTCGCGCCTTATTTCTTCGGATATTTGCGGATGATAGTGGACATTTATTACGCTTAGAAGGGCAGTTTTCTGGTCAGGAGCAAGATCTGATTTATAGCGTTGGACGAATACTAGGAACGATTGGTGCCACAAAACAGGTAGTTCCTCGATCACACCGTGCTTTGAGTAGAGGGTTTTGTTTGTTGCAAAGCTGGTAAAGTGGAAAACTAGCGAATCAATAACTTTGTATGGAAGAGCGTATTTTTTATCTAGAAGAACACGGATAAGCAATGCAGTTGGTCCACTGTACTGGAGATTTGCGAGATGCAAAAGCGCAGCTGCAGAGTGTAGTACAGGGATTGAGACCTTTGCCAAGACGGAGCTAATGATTACTGCTTCTCGTAAAGTACAGTTATCATTTTCGCAGAGTGGGAATAAAACACCTTTGAAAAATGCGGCTGGTTTATAAAGAGATTTTTTTAGTGCCATATACAAATGGTAATTTAACTTTTTGCTTTCTGCAATATCATCTCTAACACGCTCTAACAAGACGGTGTTTAAAAATCTATAGTTGAGTTTAAAAAAAAAAAAGAAGAGAATTGTTAAAATTATGAAATAGAAAAATGATCAGGCTATTTAAAATAAATAACATTAAGGGCGATTGAAAAATTAAAAAAGGGAATGGGAGATTGGGAGTAACAGATAGAGATAATTATAAAAAAGAACAGCTATTTCTGGGTATGGAAACATACTTTATATAGTGAAGAATTCTTTAAATTTACCTTTGAGCTTGTTTTGGTTTCATATTCGAGACGAATATTTTTGTTGCTTGGCAGATAGCATGAGGAGTCCAGTTTTCAGGCGCAGTTATATACAATACTTGCTCCCAATTTCTGATTGAAGGGATTATTTTAAATGCCTTTGGCAATGGGCCAGATTTGTACCTGCTAAGAATTTCTCCAACTCTTAATATGATAGTTTTTTTTTTTATAAAAAAAAAAATAGTGTTAGTATAAGTAAAGGAATTTACAAAAAAAAAACAAAACCAAATCCAGAAAAAATAAACTAGGAAGTGGGGAAGGTAATGAAAGCTTACTGGGTGTATACTTGTACTACTTTTGGATTGATTTGCGATTTCATTTTCTCCATACTATCTTTCCCATTTTGCTTTGATTTATTATCTGACTGGTCAGAAGCAGTTTGAGATTTGTTGAATTCGTTTATTTTGGCTGAAATTATATCAGCTAAGTTTTGACGTTTTTGTGGAGCAGAAGGCATGAGTTTTTCAAAAATAGCAGCGTCTTTGGCATCTACTTGGAATTCCATGTCGCTGTAATCGCCGTAGTTCTCGTCCATATCATCGCTATCATCATCTGAATCGTTGTATGAGCTTTGAGTGTTCCTGGGCTTGAAGCTATCCTTTATTCTATAGCGAATTTCGTTAATAAATCAGGAAAAAAATTTTAAGGAAACTTGACAAATTAGATAGCAGCTATATTAATCTGAGTAAGAATATTTAAAATAATTTTTTTATATGTTAATTAAAATTACAAGGACTTACTCTTCATCGCTGGGAAAATCTGAGAAATCTTCACTTTCGGCATTGGCAGCTGATTTTTTGCGATTTTTAAGTTTCTCTTCGTTCATTAATTCTTTTTCAATCTCTTGTTGCTGTTTTCTGGCAGTTTCGAGGATCTTTCCGGTGAGCTTAGGTTCGACATAGGACGAATCGTTACCCTTTTTATCGCGCTTCTTTTCGCGCTCTGCGAATTTTGCACGGCTGGGTTTATTTGCAGAGACGATATCTGAATCTACATAAGACTCGTGCAAAGGTCCCAGCTTTGCTTTAGTTTCTTTTGTTATCCTAGGCATATTGCTAATATTATCTGAATGATAATCTTATTTTATTGTATTATATTGTATTTGTTTTTTCCTTTCAGAACTTTAGATGCAGAGCCAGAAATATATTTCTATACTAAAAAAAAAAAATGAAAATCACACAAACACACTGACTACCCTTTATTTGCCTTGTAGACTTGTCCTTAATTAAAATTTGAAAATTCTTATAATTCAACGATCTAAAAAAAAAAAAAAAAAAGTAAAATTTTTTCATAAAAACGCAGTAAAAGGAATTATGCTTGCATTCATTTGCCAGGTAGAATTTTATGTATATTATTATTGGCTTATCAGTACTAAATGCTTATAATTTGCAACTAATAGATATTATTCACATATCATCAACGTATAATTATTGGCTATTTATTCTAGCGCTATTAGGTTTTTTTTTCAAAGCCTTATTTTTTTTCCTGATTTGATTAAATTTTGATACTAATGTCTATTGGTGGATCAATAAAGAGTATCTTTAAAGCAGCTTTTTTTTTTTTAGTAAAAATAATTTTCAATCAGACACGTATATGTGCTCTTTTTTAAGCGTATTTATTATATAATTGCAAAAATAGTTAATTATTTCAAAATTTGTGCAATTTCAAGGCGCTTATTATATATTAGAGAGTTTGAACCACAACTAGAATTTGTGTATAAACTTATTTTTTAGGGCACAGTACTAAATAGCTTTGTTTTCAAGCAGCTATTAACTTTTTATAAAAGCTACTTTTTAATACTCAACGTCGAAATTTAAAAAAACTTAATATCACCAGCTTATAAATCAGTGCTGGCGCTATCGGAAAAAATTCTACAGTCTTTATAGGTGCATTTTTTATATTAGCAATGTATAGCTTGTATTGATAACTGAAACTAAACGTAAAGGCTTTTACATTATATTAAACACAATCAAAATTTGCAGAAATCATCATCATACTTACTTTCCTTTTTTTTTTCCCTTTTGCAGAC
>LSSN01006045.1:0-42630 GCA_001970855.1 Smittium culicis | reverse complement strand
AAGCTGAGTCGCTGGCGTCGGTAAAAATCTCCATTTCCGGCGTCTCGGGCAAGAACGAGTGACTGTTCCATGACATTAGCTGACTCTTCCAGAAGGACAGGTTCTGGATTGCTGGTTTCGTCAAAGTTACTATCGATGTCCATGAATTCGATATTGACAGAGCTCGGTTTTTGAGCTCTAGTAGTCGGCGTAGCATCAGCCTTCCGGGAAGTAGAGCGACCGAAATTGATTGAGCTTTCCCAATGAAGCTCGCCAAATTTCTCAGGGTCGTCTGGCCAGCGTTCAGTAGTTTGCAGGCCTCTCGTCGCAGATCCCGGATCTTGCTGGATGGAACCTTGAGGGACATTTCCCTGGAGTTGATTACCATTCCTAAATGGGTGATCGACTGAGATGGCGTGGTCGACGACTTCTCTGGATTGACCTTGAATCCAAGCTGCAAAAGCTTGGAATAGATTAAGCGCGTGTTCGTTTGGCATACGTCTTTGGATTCTCCTATGATTAGCAAATTTTCTAGATATGCAGAGACACGAATCTCTGAAAAAATATTTTAAAGTTGAAAATCTTTATGCTGTTACAGTACCTTTGCGAAAGAAAAGATGACAAGGATAACACTGACATGTACTTTACATTCTATAGTATAAAAAATTTTACTAGTTCATTTTATTTCGCTTTATTTTTATTGGTTTTTAATTTTCGGTTTAGTATTATCCAATAAGATGGTAACACTTAATATGTCTCCTCCTCTGAAGTATAATAGGATTAGAAATTAATTAAATTTTTTTAAAATAAATAAATTTTAGCTAAAAACTATATTTACATTCATACTTTCAAACTGTTTAGAATTTAAATCTAAAATAAATAAATATAAATAATTCGACAGTTAAAGATCTCATAAAAATTAAATATAGTCTCAGCTTAATTAATAAATTTCAATTAAAGTAGTTGCTTTCCAATAATACAAAAACTTGATAAATTACTAATCTTTGTTATCGATACTGTTTTTTTAAGTAAATTTTATAAATCATATGCTCCAATTTATTATATAACCATTAAAAACAATAAAAAAAAACTAAAAAACTCATATTTAACTGTTCGAAAATTCATATAAGTTCAACTGATTAAAGGCTAAGGAATTAACATGGTTACCGAACACACTAAAGAATCATCAAACGAAAGGACCAGCATTTTTCCCTTCGAGAAATTCTCGATGTCTGAAGACGAAATTTCACACGCGAGAAAAGAGGAGTACCAAACCCCTCAAGATATATATGAGAGTCTATTAAATTTCATCTGTTTTTTCTTAAAGAAAAATTGGTTATGGAGTGCAGGGTTTGTTATAATTTCTGTCAACATCCATTTTTCAAGTTCTAAATAAAATTTTTGTATATTTTCAGAAGAATGTGGAGAATGAGTCACGCTGTTAGCAAATCAGTTGAAATAAATTGTGATTTTACGTTTTAGCTTCCATAAAATAACAATTTAGATCGGAAAGCATTAAATAATCTGTTGGAGTGTGAAATAATGTATCAGATCTTGGTATTTAGCTCATTAAAATTAATTTACTTGGTACTTTTACAACTTATAGGTATTATGCTTATTTTTTTGGGAATATATGCAATTTCTAGTTTTTTTTATTGAATAAAAGTTCCGAGAGCTTGGATTATGCTAATTATGAGCTCTTTTTTGTCACTTCTTTACTCTATCCAATGATTATCGCAAGGAAAATAAACGATGGTATCCGTATCCCTTTAAACCTGGGTCATTTCAATACTGGCCGAATTATCTTGATAAATTTCAGCGGAGTTGGTTTCTATGCGAGTTGAAAACGAGGAATTGAAAGAGGTGAAGATTCCAGTGAAAGATGAAATATTTTTCCAATTAAAATTGATTACAATGCGATCTAATTAGCTATAAAGTTACAGATATCAGATAATAATAGCATCAAATAATTAGAATATGTAATTTAGTGTTTCAATCTTGAATTTCTGTTCCTCGAAAAGAATTTTTTTTTTTCTGAATTCGAGGACGGCTCAGGGGTCATAAATCATCTTAGAGATGGTAAAAATCATAATTTGTAATCCAGAACCACTCAGTTTGATTAAATTGATAGGTTTATCGACAATTACGGGGGCTGATTTTTGTGTAAGAAGTTGCAGTCCTTCTGGTTTAGTTTCTTTTTTTTATCGCAAATAATTCGACTTTAAAGACCCTGAATCCAATATAAAATATGAAATAAACCCATAAGCTTTCTTAAGTATTTAATGTCTCGATTATAAAAATATCAAGTCATCATCAAATGGGGAGCCTTTTATGATCTCTATTGAGTTCTGTTTTCGCTGAATCGACATCTATCACGATAATTTGACTCGCAGTCCAAAGTCTTGTGATTTGAAAAAGTTTCATCAGATATTTAATTATTGATTATATTAGTCGTTATGTGTTGCTACTCCTATAATTTTTGATCGAGTTATGTTGGCGTATTAAAAAGGGATGGTTGTGTTGAAGATTCGCAGCTGGATTCTTGGAAATGAGAGCGCTCAATGTCTCTCGGTCCATCAATTTCTTAGATTGTTAAACCTGATTAGCCTGTTTAGCTGGAAACTAGATTACCGTAAGAAATTATCCAGCCTTCACTGGGCTTATGTATCGGCCACGTAAGATAGGTGAGCTCTCACAGTGCTCGAATACATGAAACTAAGAGTAGCAGAGATATAAAGTCCCAGGTTTTCACGGATTCTTCGGAGAGCTTAGAAATAAATCGTTCTGTTTTATTGAGAGAGTACCCTGAGCTCCATACATGTCTGTGTCACCTTTCTTCAGCGCACTCGATGCTGATTCTTTCAGTGGCGGTGGGATGTACTTGATCGAAATAATTCTTGAGTAAGAATGTATTATCATCTTGGGATATACTTCTGTTAGTTCTGAGCGAAATAAGACATTTTATATAAATAAAAGTGTTTCTATGAGTTTTGGGTAAGCCATTAGGTCTATCAAGGGGATTACAGTTGTGGATTAGTAGCCTTCTAATTGTCCCCACTCTTTTCTTAAAGATTTTGTTGTTACAGTTTGATCAACGCTTTTAGTTAGAATTTTCTGGGTGGAGCTTGATTTTCAACTATTTTCTGCACCAGGTAATGTTACAAGTAAATGTAAATGTAATTTTAAATTTTATTTAGTATAAATATTCAAACTTGAAAATCTTTATGACTGTAGAGTAAATTTTCAAATGAAAGTATGATAGGGGTAACACAACCATGTGTTATACACTTTATATATATAACTTTTATTATTTCATATATTTCACATTATTTCGATTGTTTTTTTAATCTAAGTAAATAATAATATATATGTCTCATCTCCGAAGTATAATGACATTCTATTTTCTAGAGTTTGATGAAGAAAAAAGATGATGTAAATCTGATTACTGGCTATATCAAAATATAAAATGACTTGGGTAGATACAAATAAATTGAATCAATCGATGATATTATTGGTCAATAAATTCAAATATTAAAGAAAAAGGAATAATTGGTTATATGTAATTGATGCTTAACACATTAGAGGCGATAGCCAATAGTGTATATGAAGTTAGAAAAAAGTTTTTTTTTATTGCTTGATATCTTCAAGACTATGAAGAATTTTAAAAAGCATTGATATTAGTCAAGTTGATCGAAATCGAAGTGCAAGCAATACAGATCTATATAATTGTTTTTATGGTTCAAATTATTATTTTACTTGATACATTATAATACCAATATTATTTAAAACATTAAGAAGTATACCATTTTTTTATTCTTATTTTGTCAAAGGAGTGTTTTTTTAATAGAAACTCATTAACTAAAAAGCATCAAATTTTCTTTATACTAATATTCATCCCCCCAAAAAATTAGAACATTTAAAAATTTTAGCTTTTCTTTGGTCGCTCTCAATCCGATTCGATTTTTCAATTTTTTATTTTCAATTTGAAAGATATTACCGAAAATATATTATAAAGAATTCGATCAAATATATACGAACATAAAAATGTACGACAATAATATGGGATATCCAACACTCGAGCAACAGGCCGAAATGATGATCGAGCAAAAGAAAATGAAAGATTATTTACGGATGTTTAACTATTTAGTTGACGATTGCTTTGACTCATGTATAAACAGTTTCACGACTAAAAAGCTTTCAGAAAGGGAGATAAATTGCGCTAAAAACTGTGCCAAGAAATTTATGACAATTAACAATGTCGCTAACGAGAGCTTCAGCAGAGAGAATCAAGCTCTGATGGACTCGCAAAACTCCTTATAATCCACTAGATTTCCCTTTCCTTCAATAAAGCTATTATAAAACTTTTAGCATTTTATATTTATTTATACTTTTTAATAAATATGAGAGCTTATAAAATTTTCCTTTTATAATTCATTGAATTTATTTGGATAATGTTTATTGAAGCAATTTGTATTGAAAAGCCTTGATGTTTAAGCATCCGATTTTAACAAAATATAAAAAAAATTATAGATGAAAAGTCGAATAATTAGTAAACAATATTAAGTATTCATGATTCGATTTTATAAAATAGTATCTCGGGTTTATTATGGAGATGAAAAGGGTAGTTGCATAGTTTCAGTTAAAGATTGTAAATTATAGAATTCAGTATTTATACTATTTATTGTAAAAAAAAAATCATGAGTACAAGATATAATGATCAGGTCAAAAAATAACGTAAAATCGCTAATTATTGAATTTTGGAAGGTAGTAATAAGGACTTGTATTTAGTTTTTATGAGTTAATATTTTCTTTGTTTGTAAATGGTAAAAGTCCAAAAGCTCTAGCTCTCTTAATGGCTTTTGAAAGTCTTTTTTGAGATTTCGCAGACAATCCTGTTTTTCTTCTTGGGATAATTCTGCCCATTTCTGTCAAGTAGTTGACCATCAAGGTAGTGTTCTTATACTCGTTTATAGGATTGATTTCAAGTAGCTTGAATGGGTCTTTAACGTGGTTCCCTTTCTTATCCTTTGGAAATAGATCTGCCTTATTTTCATTCAATTCCCAAGGATGGTATGTTCCTACTTTTGAAAAATTGCGGGTATATTGGTATGATTCTGCATTTGGACGATTTAATTCTATATTAAATTTCATTATTGAAATTATAATTAAAAATAAAAACACGAATTGTTATTTCTTTAAAAAGAATATAGTCTACCGAAAATTTATATATTTTATAGCTAATATTCTCTATTTCTTTAATTTTTTTTAAAAAATCAAGAAGAATGAAAGCTTACCACTAAGACCAGTTTTACTGAGAATATTCTCCAATTGATCAGAAGCCATTTTCCCAAACTTTGCTTTTTCTAAATAAATAAATGAATGTAAAATCGATTCAAATGGAAAATCCAAAGCATTTTCAATTATAACAGATATGATTTTTTATGCATATTAGTTGACAGGCCTACCTGGTGCTCTTTCTCTAGGAGTAATAGTTTTGTCGGTGCTCATAAATCTGGACAAGATTCCAGAGCTCGCGGCTTTCGAGCTTTGTATAGCTTTTAGATTAAATATTCTAGTTACTTGCATCCTATTGTCTAAATTTTCAAAAATAAAGTGTAAATTGCCAATATAATCTGAATGCGTCAAAATAGATAATAAAAAATAACTAACTATTAAAGAGCAGTGTGAGTATTAGCATTAGTCTCTTTTATAGAAGTGAAGGAGCGTTTCTAAGGAAAAGAAAATTAAGTTTTTGCTCACAAAATTGCGATACCTTCAATAAGAAAAAAATATTTAACCAGGCAATAAGTATCAAATCTTAACAAGGCAAATTTCGAGAAATAAGCATGTAATTTTATTTTTATTGATTAAGCTTTACCAATAATAAATATGAATTTACTATTATAATATTTCATATTTCTGATCAGCAAATAGCTATACGAAATTAAAACATGTATTGGCCCGATAGAATTCATTATTGATCATTGGCTAAATAGAACATGATTCTCAATAGTTCTCCTATAATTAAAGCGAAAATAAAAAGAGTTTAATCCCTTTCAGGGGCAGTTGGCTTTTTTTTAACTGCAAAAACTATCCAACCAAATGACAAAGTGATAAATCTTAGCAAAATTACTATCAATTATTGGCTTTTATCTACCGCACATCCAATAACAAAATATTTTTATTTGGAATATCCAATTATGTTTTTTAAGAATATAAAGGAGCGTTGCCCCCAGGATGAGTGCAACAAATTCATTAAATTGAATGCAGAACTTATTTAAAAGTTTTAAAATGGCGAATATAATACAGTATATTTATGAGTAACTTATCCTATGATGAATACAATAGAAGACTTTTAGGTTGAATTTACCATACAGAATGATGAAACAATAAGTTTAACCATTCTCTAAAAAAAAAAAAACAAACGTTTTTGCGCTTAGCAGAAAAGAATAAAGTACAGAAAAGAAGTATCAAACAAATAATCCCAGTATTATCTTTAAGTATTAAAAAGATGTTATATAGGTCAATTATATTCCACCAAAATGTTCAATTCAAATTTTCATCAGACTAAAATTCTCAAATCAGTATGTATAATCTGCTATAGTACACCCCCCTTCCCCCCAAATAAAAGATCAAATTAATAGAAATAATATAAAATATGAATGAACAAGTCAGCAAATGAAAACACCCGAATCAACTTTAAATTAATTAATAGTAATTAAGAGCTTAGCAGAATTGATGTCAAGCGCAATTATATCAGTTTATTACTATAGAGATAGATAAAATTATTAAGAGCAAACCAGAAGAAAATCGTCGAGTTTTAAAAAAAAAAATTAACTATAGGGTGATTATAATGAATATGTCTTTTATGATTCAAACATTTTAATGAAGGTTGAGTTTGATTCAGTTAGTTTTCCAATATTAAATTCAAACGAAGCACTCGGAAGAACGAGGTTTATTGAATCAAAATCAATTTGCGCTGATAGGTCATCATCATTATCAGAACTTTTATTATCTTTTAGCTTTGAAATGTTGCTTAACAATTGATCCAGAATTGATTCAAAAGGGTGTACAAGAGAGCTAAACTGCCGAGACGAGATGTCAGCAATAGATTTAAATACATTAGAAAACGGCAATTTCCCAGAAACAAAATGATTAGGGCTAATAGCTTCACCTGAGTATCCCCTCCCTATCTTTTCTTTGGCTGTAGTGCTGGATTTGTTTGGAACTTCGCTATAATCACCAAAGCTAGAAGAACCAAGTTTAGCTACAATTAAAGATAAGTAAGAAACATCAATAAAAAGTTGTAAAATGTTTGTTTCATTGATATTGCGGCTCTTTTTTTCCAGTAGATTTACTAAATATTCAGAAAGGTTTTTTTCTATGCTTGCAGCTAATGTGCTCACTAAATAGTCAGTCAGTCGAGTTTCTTCGAGTGTACAGCCAAAAAACATAGATTGCAAGCAGTAAAACATATCTAAAGTAACTTCAGAAATAAGGGGAGAGGGCAGATTAGTGCTAGATAGTCCATCAGAAATTAAAGAATAATCCAATATATATGAAAGTGAATTTTTTGAGCTAAAGCCTGATATTTTAGCCTTGTTAAATTCCCTAATCGAAGATTTTCGTTTATTTGCAAGATTTTTTGTTTCTTCCCGATCAGAAATAATATTTTGACCATGCTTTATTAGTCCAGACATGTACTTGTTGGCAGCATTCCGTAGTTGATCCCGTTTAACTGTGAGATTTTCAACTTTTTCAGTTTTGTCTGATTTGTGATTAAATAATTCTATATTACCAGCTACGCTTTCAAAGCGTTCGTTGAAATACAGAATTTCAGAAAACGAACCTTGATACCTTGAGATAAAAGATTTTGAAATGGAATCAACTACATTTTTAAGCAGCGATTTTGAACTACTTATTAAGCTTTTAGAAATTCCAGAAATTTTTTTTCTTAAAGTTTCTTTTAAAGAAGCAATATCATTATCTTTTAAAACGAATTGTTTTAATGGAACATTTTCATTGTACTCGACATGATTTGACGAGCACTCATCAAGGGTAAAGCTAATAAGCTTAGTTATGGATTGGTTGCTTAGTAGCGTAATGAGGCTTTCTGATAAATATCCTAGCAAGTATGAAGCAATTGAGATGCCTTCAGAGGATTTTGATCTAATAGGATTTGATTCACCACCAGATAAAGTTGGCGATATAAAAGCAGTAGGTGGATTAAAACTTGGAGATTCAACATTGGTAATGGATAGCTCAATGGATCTAGACTCAGAGTTTAAATGATTGGATAAATCCTCTATAAGGTCAACACAAAGAATGCCAACTTCAGAACATAAGGATTTTAATCTATGATTGTTATTAAGGATATTGCAGCTTAAGGTATTTAGTATATATCTCCACTCTTCAATTTCAGAGCAGGATTTTTCAATAGAAGAAATTATTGATGTCATAATTTTTTCGATGGGCTTGGGGTATGGATCTAAATAAAAATCAATCAATTTTTTAGTTTCGTTTACTGTAGAGAAATAATCTATGCCATTATCAGCCGCAGAAATGGCGTTATTTTCGTTAGAGTTTGGTGCATTTTTATTAGAAATGTTAGAAATACCGAAGGAGGTATTCCAAACGGTATTGTTTATAGAGGGGACTTCCTCATGTAAGTCATGCTCAGGTCTTAACCAGGACTCTATTTGTTCTTTCGGTTTGATAGTAAGTGCATGGTTTATGCTGTGTTTTATTTTTCCGTAGATATACTTATCAAATGATGGGACTACTAATGTAAAGGTTACATTTCGAAGAGAGCTTTTAATATTTCTTGACTCAATTAAGTGTGAAGAATGATTGGCTAATTCAAGCTCAAGAAGGTTACATTCTTTCAAATATAGGTTATTATTAGAAAAAAACACATTTGGTATGCTGTCTTCAGGAAAGTTATTTTTAATAGTGGCTGCTCTAGTTAGCATAATAATAGCTGAAATTATATCTTTTGGATTGGCTTCAATAGTTTTCAAGTAGGATAAAATTAAAATTTCAGAGTGTTTTAGTAACTTTTGAAAATGCATAATCCAAGAATTAAGTATAGATTTGGAAAGTTGATTATGCATCAAAGTGTTATCTTCACCTGAAACCAAAAAGTCATAACCAAGTTCATGTGAAAGCTCAGGTGAGACTATCTTTTTTGGGTTTTCATCGTTAGCGTCACGAGAGTACTTCATATAGCGCGGAAGAGATAAGTGGTTTAGATTTGGAGTGTAATTTTTTAAAAAATCGGGGAGAAAGTTAGAAAGTTGGTAGCTATTGTCGTAGTGAGACTCCTTTTTTGTGAATATAAGTTGGCCTTGAGTTAGAGAGCTTCTCCTACGAGCGACCCAGCCTAATATCTTTTCGTCATTGTTTTCATTTCTTTTCGAGTCAACGGAAATGCCCAAGTTCTGAATATTTCCATTATGGTAAAGGTTCTTTTCATTCTGAGGCGGATTTTCTATAGGCATTTTGTCATTGGAGGTAGAATTTATGGAAAAGGATAAAAGGTTTTGAATCACAAGTGAAGGCTTAGTTAAGATATCAGTAGAATTTTTAGTGTAAGGGCGGCACATAAAAAGTTGTGTGAATTGAGTAATAGATAGCTCTATGAGACATAGGAGTTTTTTAATATACTTGTAGATTAGTACACTATTTTTTCCAGAGCTATTATTAATGGTAAAAGAGTTCATAGAGGATAAAATCTCGTCAAAAACGTAGCCAAGATATTTTTCACAAGTTTGATCGATTTTATTATTGTTCAAAATCAGTAAAGCGCATATGGCACTACAAACGTCGTCGGTATTCTTTTCTAAAGCACCATTCTTGATAAATTCAGTACACTTGTCTGTAATTTGAAATTTGAGTCGAGATATTATTGCCCATTGTTGGTTAATGATTGGGAAGTGATTTAGCAAATTTATTTTTGAGTTAAGCATAATATTTTTTTCAGCGGGAAGGCTTAATTTTCCAGTTAAATGAGTGTAAACTTTTTGAGCGCGGGAGTATGAAAAAGCAGCTTGGGTAAACAAACTTTTTTCCAAGTAGACCCATATCTGATTAAAATGCATGCGAAAATAGAGAATGATTTAAATTAAATCGGGTAAAAGTTTATAGAGTATAAGCATAAAAAATCGGATTTGTAAAGTTGCGTATGTTTTTTTTTTTTTTTAGAAAAGTGGCTACATAGAGAAATTGAATAAAATGTGTAAAGTACCTGTTCGGTTGTGTCAGTCAGAATCTTTATTTCAGCAGCAGCCATCAATATCATGTCAGTATCCAAATCGAAATGATTTTTAATTTCGTTAGAATCGAGATCATGGTTGAATAGTACATCATTTTGAATGGATAATGAATTATGATTTATTTTTTGTAATAATTTTGAAGAGTGTGAGTCTTTTGGAATTATATCTGAAGGAGCGTTCGTAGAGAAGGGATTGTTTTTGTATGTGGAAAGTAAAGACTTTAGTTCATCTAGCTTGGAAATGGCTTCGTTGGTATTATCGATAAGCTTACGGGCATGATTAGTAGAATCCAACCAAACAGGAAAGTTTTCACTGTTTATTAAAAGAGAAAAATAAATTATGAATAATTAAGGATTTATTATAAAAAGATGGTGAGAGTATGAATAAGTACCTAACAATTTCTTTTATTTTCCCTGAAATTTCATTTATTTGATCGCTATGTAAAAGGATTTATGAAAGATATTATTAATTAATTGATAGAGGAGTCGGCGGATATTTTAGCAAATAAATAATGGGACTAGGAGTATCAAAATGAGTCATACCTATTTTTTTTATATATATTGCGAACTTCTTGGACACTATTTTTCGAAAGAATATCTTTCACAACAGGTGAGATGTTGTACTGCTGGACTTGGAGTGTGTTTACAGTTAACTCTTCTGGGATATTGTCCATTGTAATGTAGATATAATTTTGAGAATATGCAAAAGCCACAGGCTCTCAAAAGGTAATTTTTTATATGAAGCTATAAGAAATTAAGATCTCAGCAGCTGTGTGACGTCAAGAAGCTTTAATCTACACATTTGATGCCAGTCAGTGCGTTTTTGGGAACTTAATTTTAAATAAAGTTCAGCTGTGAAATGAAAGCGTTCCTGTCAGATACTTATTTTACTAGGTAATTGGCTGAACGAGTAGACTTTTAGTGATATAATTGGATATAGAAAAGGTTTCAATATTATTGGATAATGAAGCACAACCTTGTTGCTATTGCTCCAATTTATCCTTCTGTTAGCATTTATGGCCAATAATACGAGCTAAAAAAAGCAGCTGTTGTAAAGCGATAAACTTGGAATATTAATTTTTTTAGCGTTAGAGCCAGTTTTAAGCTGACTCATTCTGGCTAGCTCGTTTAATTTTAAAAATATAGGACCACAGTATAGCGCTTGGTATTTGCTCTTTTCATCCTTTTACAATAAAAGATGTGGAATTAGCTATTAATCATCTTTGATCCATATCATTTTAGATGGGATAAATCTACACAACTAAACCTTTTACTGCTTTGCTTTACATTTGGGAAAAATTTAAGTAATTACCAATTGGAGTTTTGGTAATTTTAGTTCAGAACTATTATGAAGCGTTGATGATTATTGGCTTATCTGGGCGATATTGAGATAACATACAAAGATACGAAATCTATTGGACATTTAGGTTACTCTTAGCAAATAAATCGTAAAAGATAAAAAAAACTATGAAACAAAGCTGATTATTAAAAATCTATTCGATACTTACACATAATATCCACTAGACGAGAATAAGTTAGTTAGATTTCTGATAAAGCGTAAATGTATGACAAACTACAACTAGTACTGCCCCCTATTTTTGAAGCTTATATTTAGCCCTTTTTTTATTTTTTATTTTATAAGTTTTCTCTTTTTTATTTTCAAAAAGAATTCTCCCTTAAAAAAATTTCACTCCCCATACCTTAAGCGTTATAAAATGTCTGATATTAAAGAAGTTCAAGTACCTAACTTCCCTGTAGGCGCTGCTCCATACTCAAGAGGTATCAAGACGAACGATCTTATTTTCGTTTCCGGCCAGCTCGCGTACTGCACAAAAACAAACGAGTTCATCAATGGAGATATCACCGAGCAGACCGTAAGCTCATAATTTAATAATAAATCTAAGATTTTGAGAGCTCGACTCGTATTTTTAAGCTGAATTATAAAGCCACCGTAAAAATCTTAATTCAAACGGAATTGAGCATTTATTTTCCATATATATTAATTGCTTCAATAACATCTCTCGCATACACATGTTTTTATTTTTTTCTTAGAGATTGGTAATGCTTAATGTCAAAAGAGTTCTCGAAGCTGCCGGCTCAAGCATGGACAGAGTTGTAAAAGTCACCGTATTCTTAACCGATATGAAAGAATTCCCCGCGATGAACGCTGAATACTCCAAACATTTCGGAAAACCTGCCCCTACTCGTTCCGCCTTCCAAGTCGTTGCTCTTCCAAATAACGCCAAAGTGGAAATTGAGTGCATTGCCCTCCCAAAAAACTTATCTAGCAAAATTTAATTATTGCCTTATAGTTCAAATTTTTTAAAAAAGCAATCAAAGTATTTTTAATTTGCTTATAACCTAAATTATACTGAACAGTATCTTTATAAAACGTTAATGTCCTTCTTATATGTCTATTCTGTCATCATATACTTTGTTGAGCTTCGAAGTCCCAACACTCAATATAATTAAAAATTTTCTGTTAAAAGTAAATTATATGCATATGAAATTTATATTCAAATATAGAGTATATTTGAATATAATTTATTAACAAATGAAAGGTGAGATAAAAAATGGACCAATTGGTAAATTAGATCAAAAACTTGCAAAAAAAATTTTTTTTACTTGTTGCGAAATATAGAAATTATTTTGCCTACAATATCTCGCATAGTATATAAACCTTAATAAACGCTTAATTCTTATAACATATAAAAAATATTATACACAAATATTTTCCATTTTTAAAAAAATATTATACATAATTTTCGAAAATAAACATGAAACTCACACCGCTATATATCTCGGAAAATTTTCCTGGAAACATCGGCAATTTAACCGAGCTTATATTAAAAAATAAGAACATAAATCACATCGAGGATATATCCGCTTGTACAAATTTAAGAAAATTAATTTTGTCTGAAAATGATATAAAGTCAAACGAATGCTTTCACGGCTTGAAATTTAATCGCGATTTGAATATGTTAAATTTGTCAAATAATAAGCTTGAATCTCTCATAGGAATCGAACTATTAAGCGAATTGTCAGGTAATTATTTTATAAACAACAGTGCTTGATTCCTCCTAAAAAAATTTAGTACTAAGTCCTATTTTTAAAATAGAGATAAAATATTTACTAATTGAAGTTATTTGTCATTTTGCATGATTTCAAATAGTATTAAATGTAAGCCATAATTTAATAAATCGGATTCCAATTCAAATCGCAGAGTGCCAAAAATTAAAAGCTTTAATACTAAATAATAATGAACTGAAAACTCTTGATAATGTTTTTGGATTACCTTTATTAAATACAATAGGTATGCTTTTTACGATCTACTTTTTTTATTTATTTATCATATAATATTTCAAAAGCTAATTCTAGAATAAAAAAATAAAACTTTTAATATTTTGATTTTTCTAGTAATTTCACATAACGAAATCGAAAGAATTGATGGGCTTGACAAACTAAAAAGTCTTACAAAGCTAAGCGCTTCATACAACAAGTTTAGGCAAATACCGAAATTTGGCGAAAATGAAAATATGAAGGAAATAAAAATTAACAACAATAAGATCACATTTGTGCATGAATCTTTGTCGAATCTAGTAAACTTACAAGTTCTTGACTTGGGGAACAATTTGATTACCAATTTCAGCCAGATTGAACCTCTTTACAAACTCAAAAAATTAACAAACTTGAATTTGAAAGGAAATCCAATTGCAAACGACCCAGAATATAAAAAAACGGTAAGATTTTTACTTTTAAAACATTTTTGATTCTTCAATAATATTTTTTTTATTTTTATTTTAAAATTATTCAGATTATTTTTTCTCAAGCTGTCTCTGATTTTCAAATTATTTTTTTAGATACTTGAAAATATCCCAGAACTAAGAATTCTTGATGGCGAGCGATTTGATCCAAAGTTCTTGAGCCGAAAAGAGAAGCGTAAAGTTATTGACGAAATCAAAGATCGTGAAGAAAAGGAAAAGAAACTAGGATTAAAGCCTGGCGCATTAAAGCCTCCGCACCTTAAAAAGAAAAGAAAAATAAATAACATGAAGAATCAACTAAAGAATAAAGCTGAAAGTTTGAAAAAGAAACAAAAAGATTAATGTAGATAAAATAAATATTTGCACATTCTACTTTAGCCCTTTTATTCTTTTTTTATCTTTTATTGCAATCCATTTAAAGACCAAAACCGGATTTCATTCATAAACTAACTATATCTAATATTCAAACATTAAATTTCAGCTTCAATTTTAAATTAATAAAAATTTTTCTTTTCGTCAAAAAATATATGATTTGATACTTATTTATTTTCGTTGTATCGCTTTTCTAAGGATCAATAATATTCAAATATTACATTGTATTAGATTATTCGTTTTCGATTTCAAGCTCAACATTCGCAAATAAAAAAAAAAAATACTATTTACTTTTATCTCACATATAAAGAATTATTTTTTTTGTTTAGAAATATGTGCAAAGAGACTTTTGACTCTGGACGAGAAATTTTTATTGTGTCATGATATAAACTTGTATATTATGAATAAAATAGTTGATCATAGAGTTCAATATTGAAAATAATCGACTATATCTAATAACGTTTACGAGTGTAAAAAAAAAAACAAATAGTTTTCAAAAGTGCTCATATAAATGTAAAACCAAAAAATAAAATGCTCTGGTATTTAGAGTAAACATTATCCAAATAAAAGTAAATAATTTACATCGCATGAAGAGCCGATACAATTTGACTGGTAATACACTATTTACTTTACACATAGCACTAATTAATACGCGTTTAAATTACAGGATGCTCATTTATTCAGAGTAGCAATATTGAGTCCTTAGATGTAAATAAGTAAATTTCCGAAAAAAATAAACGGTAACCCGTATTATAGGCTATTAAAGCTAAATTAGTAAAACGATACTTGAATTTAACTTTGTGGTTAAAATTTAGAGTTATAATTATACAATTAGTAAATTGAGTTTAATGTTAGATTCAAGTGTACTGACTTTTTTAGCTATCAAAGAACCCATAAATAGGCTTATTGTGCTTATATCCAGCATGGCCAATTAAAATAAGTAAGTATAAAATATTTAGCCAATTGGTGTACGTATTTCTGGTTTCAGGTAAGGCTAGAAACAATTGCCAATAAAGTCAAGCCATTTCTTCTGAAAGTGTTAAAAAGATTATATGTATGATATAGTAAGTGCGAGGTGTAATTTTCATACTTATATACAAGTTATACTATTAACTTATTTTGAAGAGAAATATTATTATTAGTCATTATCTCGCCCTCTACATAAAACCCTTCATAGAAAAAAAAAAAGTTCTCATTCGATCATTAATAAGGCCAAAGACAGAAAAGCGAACATAAATAAATATACGATGACATGCATACCAGAGCTAACTGAAATAGAAATTTCGGTTAATAACATAGTAGATAATAGCACAGTCAATTTCGACCAAGTGTACTTTCAATTTGAGGATGAGCCCGATTTATTCCATTATTTTCAGGATGAAAACTCGGTGTTGATAGTAGATTTAAAGCAAGAGACTGTTTTGCCAAACTCCGATAAAAAAAATAATGAAAGTAACTTTATAAAGTCAGTAGTTTCTGAGCCTCCTCTAGGAAGCGAAAAGAAGCGTGAGAATTCAAAAGTAGAGACTAACTCCTTCGACAACGTTGATAGTTTGGGAGAATTGCTAGGAAATTTGAACTTAGAGGATGGTAGTTCAGATTCTGTTGATAGAAAAAACCTAGATGAAATTTCGAGTAAAAGAATAATAGGAAATGCAGTACAGTTAGCTGTAAGCTCGGTTAAGTCGCTTTCTAGTAATCTACTAGTAGCTGATTTTAGTAGTAATACAGAGTTTGATAAACAAAGCTCGTCTTTAGATAACCTTCAAAACGCAAAAAAGCAGCGCCTAAAAGTCAAAATTAATGCAATTTTCAATGATAGGTATATAATATAAAATATACCTAATATTATTTATTTTGTATTATAATGAGTACACAATTTCCTATACTAGTTTCCTAGTCAATTTACTTTATTAACTTTAGCGATTACTAATTGTCTTGAAATAGGGTTGAAGATGAAGAAAGACTGGCAAGATTTAGTAGCTTATTGGAAGAAAACGATTCCACATTCGAAGCGGATCTAGCTAATTTTAAAAACACTCTATACACCTCCAAGAAGCGGGCTGAGCGCGTTAAAGCAGCTTTGACATAATATAACTTAGCACATCATAGCATAAAACAAAACACCATGGTATTGCATAGCATAACCCGAGATTATTGCGCAATTCTTTTCATCAATCGTTTACAGCTTTTATTTAGCTAAATTTGTATTTTTTTTCTTTAACTCTTCACTAGTACTATTATTTCATCACTTTTAATATTTTAAAGTATAAAGGTGCGTAACCAATTTAACCTTGTTTTTTGATATTTTACTCATTTTGAGCTAATTTTTAGAAAATAAATATGTATATATTGATAGTAGTAGAGCCGAGTAAACCTGGCTTATTTTTTATATAACCTTTTTTCTAATGACACTTTTAGTGTTTTATCTCATGATTTCTCTTCCCCATTAATTATACGCTGTCTTGAAATATCGGTTTTAAATCTCTCATAAGGGGCGCTTGCTTAAAGCGCTGATCTTCCGTAATTATTACATTTCAGCAAGTAGCCCCTTATTTTCGTCTCTTCTGCCACCTGCAAAACTTAATTTCTATTTAATGCGAAAGTTTATATTAGCTTTCTCTTGTCACAAAACTAATTCTTTATAAGGCCTCAGATAGCCCCGTCACTACTTTTGAACAATTTTCGTTGGCATATTAACTCTCTTTTGAAGATATTATTTTTTTATCAAACTTTACAATAAAAAAGTGTTTTTGTATTACTTCTTTGTATTCCTTCTATTGACAAAATGAACCTAACTACTAGCTGGCTAAAATCGACCTCTATTCTTAAAAGATCCGCTTTTAGTGCAAAAAACTCGCTTAGAATCCCCCACGCTATTAGAAATAGGGCTTCCTTACTATCCACTTCTTCGATTCTTCGCGCTGATAAAACTAACCAGTCAGTCGAAGAATGGGCTGCTCAAGCTAAATCTTCGAGCTCCTCTTTCAACGAAATTATTGATGGAAGAAGGCTGGCACATTTAAGAAACACTTTGGCTCCACACATGCCACAAGCATACCCACAGCTGAAATTAGACGCTAAAACTAAGGAAGCTGCTTCAGGCGAAGAGTTATTTCCAAACTCTCATCTAGTATATTTCTGGCTCTTAAACCCCGAAAACGAGCTTTCAAGAGACGGATACTTCTCCGGTGAAGCTCCACCAGCCCCTTATCTCCAACGAGTATGGGCCGGAGGCGAGCTTGAGTTTAATACCTCGAATCCTCTTTGTGTTGGCCAAGATGCTTCCTTGACTATGAAGATAGATAGCGTCACCGAGAAGCAGCGCAGCCCTGAAGCAGGAGGTCCAATAATACTAGTCTCAATGAGCAGAACTGCCGAAAACAATAACGGGTTTTCTCTCAAAGAAACAAGAAATTTAGCATACATGGAAAAAACAAACCCTAGCCGCAAAATAATCAAGTCATCAAGATTAACTGTTAGCAACTCGCACTTCAACCACACTTTTACCCCGACTGAAATCCTCCTTTTCCGATACAGTGCTCTCACCTGGAACTCACACCGTATTCACTACGATTTCAACTACAGCAACAAAATAGAAAAGCATCCAAATAACTTAGTACATGGCCCGCTTACCTGTACAATGTTATTAGAGCTATTAAGAACCAACTCACCCAACGGGTACAAACTAAGAAACTTTAAATACCGTGCAGTTAGCCCTTTGTACTCCAACCAGCCACTAACACTTTGCGGTACATGGTCGAAAGACTCTGGTACTTCTGAAAAAACTGGGGAAAATGAGCTTGTTTGTGAGCTATTTGCACTAAACAACGAAGGCGGCGTTGCAATGTCTGGAAAAGCTACCCTAACCAAAGTATAAACAAAAATAGCCCCAACAACGTGTATGGTTGTACAATCGAAACAACAATTTTAAAAAATTAATAAATTTATATCATCTCTAGTACTTCAACTGAAGCGTCTGCTTATAAACTCTACTATCTAATATATATCTGTTGGATAACTTTATTACCTCTTTTCTTGATTCCTTACTCTGTCATAGTCTCGCTATTTTTGTAATAAATTTAGTTTGCTTTATTTATCCTTAGAAAATCTAAATATTTATTTTCAATTTCATAGACAGCCACTTAATAATGTTATGATCAAACGTACAATTTTTTTTTTTTTTTGGTTACCTTTACTTGTAGCCATGCATAGCCTAAACTTTATTTTTTTTTTTTTTGCATAAATTACAATTCAAACTCATAACCCATTCACTATACTTTAATACTTGATTCTTAAAATAATTCGAATCTATCTTTTGCTTTTATTCATTCTTAAATAAATATCAACCCGTTTTTTTTTTAGCTACGCCTCATAAAAAAAAAAACTTTCGTTTGCCCATAATTTTTATTTAATATGTGTCAATTAAATTATTAAAGATTTCTGAGGGTAAACTATAAACAGTTTATTCTAAAAAAATAAAATTATTTACCGTAAATTCAGCCTCGTTCAAATTTGCCTGTCCGGAACACTAAGCGTCTAAGGCTTTTATTTATTCATGCATGAATATTTTTTGTCTTTTGGGGCTATTCTCCTATTGTAAGTTTAAAATAAAATCAATCGCGATTACTTTTGTAGTGTACACACACCCTGTTTTATTTATTTATCAATGCATTTTATAATAAATAAGTTATGAATAGTTGAAAATTCAAACTTTACTTTTTTTTTTTTTTAATGATGAGCCAATTTTCTTTTTTTTTTTACAATATATACAAAGTGATTTTGCTTAGAATTCTATATATTGTTTTATAAAAATCGAATTTTTTTTAGTAAACTTTTTTCTATTCCTGATTCGCATCACCGTTATTCTTTTAACGCGCAATTTCACAAAGCATATACTTACTTTCATACTCATTCTTTTTCTTTGGTTTCAAATAGCAATTTTTCAATCAACGTACACTTATACATTAAACTCAAATCAATTACCTCAAAATATTAAAAACAGAGTTTCATAAAATACTAATTACTCAAAATTAACATAAAAATCATTCATCAAGCATTAATCTTTCTAGTTGCAGTCTATATCCAAAGAAAGAAAAAAAAGAATAATATAGCATCGATTTGAATTAATTTAATCCTTAGTAATTTTTTAAAGATTCTACAAAAATCTTTCACAAAAGCGAATAGGTAGTTTGATATTTTGTATGAAATTATTGCACCTCAGTTAAAAAGTCCAACTTACTTTGTACTTTAATCATCATCATACCCACATACATCAAAAAAAGCATAAATAAGAATTAAAAAGTATCTTCAACTTTATAAAGATACTTCTTGAAACTTGATACCTAATAGCAATAAGACCTCATTCAGGTAAAAAAAACAGGAATTAACTACTTGAATCTTTTCTGTTTCAAAAAATGGCTGTTGGAACAAATCATGTTGGAAACACAATCGTGAACATAGCATTTTTGATCTCATTGATTTCATCAACGATCATGCTCACTCTCTCGGTGCTTTTAAGGCTAAAGTTTCCAAAACAATCAAGGATAATTCAGATTAACCACTCTCCATACCTCGCAGCTTGTGATATGGTTATCGCACTGATTGTACTATACTGGTTCTTTTTTGGAATAGAGGGGGCATCTGATACCGCTGTGAAAATAACCATGTATTTATTTCTCTCAATGCCGCTCTTTGGCGTCTTTTTGCTCGCAACCATTTCGCTTGATTTGCAACTTGCTTTTGTGTATCAAGTAAGAAGGTTCAAAGTGCTGAGATATTACTATGTTCCGATTACATTTTTACTCGCATTCTTTCTGATCGTGCCGAAATTTTTGGGTAAAACAATATACTCGCCCGATAGTGTCAGAGTAAGTCTCGCATTTGAAAACCCCGGAGGAGAAATTATTTTGGAAATTTTGTGCAAAATGATACCATACCTTTTGAGCATTTTATATTGCTTCTTTGTGATTGTACAGCTATTTTTCTGTTTGCTTAAAAAAAAGGATTTTTACTCTGAAATGAAGTGGAGATTGAGAATGAGCAGCAAAGGATCTATTAAGCCATCAAAAGGCTCAAAATTCAGCCAAAAGAAGGACTGGATTTCGAACATTGCCTCATCTAACAAAAAAAAATTGGCAAGCATTTTTAGGAAAAAATCAAAAAATGATTACGACAGCGACTCTTCTGGAATTGATGATGATGCCGAATACGTAAACTCATTAGGACTAGCTGCTCCACTTCCTAAAAAATTCGGTGAATCTGTAAAGGTTTCGAGCTTTGTAGATAATGATGAAACTAAAGTTTCTATTCTTGGATCAAAACGCAAAAAAAATGTTTCCATGAGCTTGAATACAACAGCCGCATCCACCGCAGTTTTGAAATTCAAGGAAAACGAAAAGAGAACTCGTTTGCTAATTTTACGTTTATCCCTATTCCCCATGGTTCCGCTCTTCACGCAGCTTTTCCAAAGAATTGATATGTTTATAAACGGTGTAAGAATAGGTTTTGGCGACGGAGAACCCATTGATCCCCGCCCCGAGAGAATAGCGGGTATAATATTATACATACTATACTCCTTACAAGGTACTCTAAACCTTATCATTTTCTTCCTTAACCCTACCGTTACAGCTTCTTTGAAGCTTATTTTCCGCAAGTTCAGAAACATTGACTTGGGTAACTCAAAATTCAAAGAAAATGAATTCGACTTTAAGATGACAAACGATAGTCCAGAACAAGATAAAGATAATAAACATTTTATTGATATTGGCAAAAGTTTGTCGCCTGAGCTCAGAAACTCTATTTCGTCAAAAGGTAATGATTCGCCGGAAAATCTTGTTATGAAATATATGTTAAAAAATTCGTATAATAACGATAGCAAAAATAGCTCTAGGGAAATGCATAATTCTAGCACTCCAAAAAGTGACTCATCAAATAATAAAGACCCATTGGAAATTAGCTTCAGGCCTAGTATCGATGATTCTGATGACTATAGCGATGGATACGACAGCGTTAAAGAGTTCAACTTATTTTCATCATATGAAGATAGTTCTGAAAGGAGCAGAAATTCTCAAAGATCAGAGAAAAATACTAGATTCAAAGACTTTGGTAAATTTACGCTTAATATGATTATAATTGACTATTTTATTTATTTTATTTTTTTCTTATTTAAATATCATTAACCCTCAAAATTACTATATTCTAGATGAAAACACAACCAACAATTTTAACAAAAGCGGTTCAAATTTGAATGATATTAGTGATTTCGAACTAGGAAAAAAGGTTGACCCAAAGGGTCCAAAATGGTTTTCAAATTTGTAAAATACTATCATATACTTTATATTAAAAATAATCCAATAAAATACAAAAAAATATCAAATATAGTGATAAAAATAAAATATTCATATAATTTTTATTTAAACTTTAGCGCACAATTATATTTAATAAAATTTATTTTATTTTATTTAAAGATAGTTGATATTGATAGATTTCATATTTTATTGTGCATATCTAAAAGATTAATACAATTTAATAAATTTAAAACACAACTACATCTTTGAAATATCATTTGATATATAACAATTAAAAAGCTGTATAATAATAAAAAAATCTCGATAGTTAAATGGGAAAAAAAATCGCTAGTCTCATAAACACTTTTTTTAGTGAGATAATTACAATAGCACCCGAGATTATCTAATATTATAAAAAAAAAGTGTTTTAATAATTTAATATTTATAATTATAGAATCAACCATATGTATATCTTGAGATAGAGAAAAATCGAGGCAGTTTTACCAACTAAATACGCTCAAAAAAACTAGTTAACTGTATTTTGATATCTTTTTATTCTATGGAATGAAAGATATATTATATACTCAATACCAAATCAAATATCATTAGTGCTTAGTACACACTTTTCAAGTGCTAGACTATCATATTTAATAAACTTTTTAATATTTTCTTTTCTTTTCTTTTTTTTTTTTCACGAGAAATTTATTTATACAATAATAAAAACTAATAAAAACTAATTACAAAAGTAAAAAAAAATTTTTTAATAAAAAAGCTGCTAGTTTTATAGGTAAAATTATTAATCATTAACCATTTTCTGAGAGAATAAGTGTTTTTGATCTACCAAATATAGCTAACCAAATTCAATAAAAAAATAAACAAATTCTGAGACTGATTCAAAAGCTAGACAATATTAGAATAGAAGCAAGCCTTAAGCTTGTTTATAAACTTTAAACTATCAAATAATTTTGTTTCTTAAAATGTTGTTGAATGAGAAAGGGATAAATCATTAAAATTGATAATTTTTACTAAATGAAAAATTTTCGATATTAAATATGGAATTTTATTCTGAGGAGCTAACTTTACTTGTTAAAATTTTCGACGTTGTAAGTACATTTTTAATTTTAAATCGTATTATAAAAAAATGTCGAATAAATTTTCTAAAATATCTAATAATTTTATATAGTTCAAGTAAGAAGATTAATCATCTAGTTAAAAGCATCCCGAATTCTCAATAGACTAAATAAAATATATTTAGTTTAGGTTTTTACCCTTACTAATAGTCGAATTGGTAATGAAAAATGGTATCAAAAAGCAATAAATGAACTATGTGTGTTGCTATATTTTTTAGGTTATAGTAATAGATATTATAAATATTGGAATATACATAAGTTCGGTATGATTTTATCATTTTTATAATGCATAAAAAACTATAAATACTATTTAGTTTAATTCTTTGGTTATTTTGATAATTAATCAAATAATTAGCAAAAAAAGCTGCAGGCTGGAGTTTAATATTTTATATTAAAAAATAATAAGCTTATGGGCCATTAACTTGAATTTTTTATCCTGTAACAAAAATCTTTCTTAAAAATGATGCGGTTAGTTTTATATATGCAGATAAGTAAATAGTAAGCGATCAAAAATTAAATACAAGAATAATTGACTTTATATAGATAAAAATAGTTACAAAAAAAGTTGTAGCAGTTAATTCAAAAAATTATTTATCATAAAATAAACCACACAGATAAAAAATGATTTTAAATAAATAAAAGCGTTAAGAGACTAAAATTAAATATATTAAGCTAAAAGTTCTATCAGCTTTGCCATGTATGTTTCAGCGAAGCTACTGGTATAAAACCCATGCTGGGCATCGTGATCATGCACAAAATGGTGGGCAAGCTCATGACATGTAGTCATAAACCAATATGCATATACATCTCTTACATCTTTTCCTGATAGTTTAATAGAATTTAGTTCATTTTCAATACTGAATCCTGGTTGTGAACTGTGTCCTGATTTACCCTTGTGCTCAAACAATATTCTTTCCAAAGATATATTATGATTAAGGTTAATAAAATAGTCAATGTTGAAAAAAAGAACTTTTGACCTATTGAAAGCTATTGTTGTACATCCTATACCTCCAATAAACATATGCATGCTTTCTTTTGGCATTCCAAAAACCTTTTCTGCTAGCTGTGTAAGTAAGCAGCTAAAAAGTTTAAAGCTGTCTATATCATGACTAGAATGCGATCTTGGGAATTTAATATTACCATAATAACCTTTGATATAATTTTCTTTCAATATAGAGTAAGATTCGGGTGAGTCTATTTTAGAGTCCAGGTATAAATCAATTCCATTGACGAGACCAAAATACTTCAACCTTTGCGAAGATAGAGGTTTGCAAAAGTTTACAGAATTTGAAACGTAATCGCTACTTGAATCATTTGGGCGAAACAATGGGTTGTTTGGGCTATCATCCGGGTATTTAGATATGGCATTTCCTAGACCATCTTGGTTAGGATTTAGAGCAAATTCACTTGGTAAGGCATTGTTATTTTTGTTCAATAATGGATTTGAGTTTTTATTATAAAGCTTGTTAATTCCACCAAATAACTTTGAGAGTCTGTTATTACTTTCGTTTAATGAAGGGCTTGTTGAGGGGGCTGATACATCGTGTGATGGCATTCCTTTCGCACCTGATACGCTAGGGGTTGATTTAACGGCGTTATCAAGAGATTGTTTAATTGAAAGCATGTTTGAATATGGATTACTTATAAAAGAGCTGTCTACTTCATGGCTATTCGGTTTATTTATAATAGGTTTCTGGGTATGATTATTGTTAGCGTAATTAGAAATTTTTGGATTATTACCGCTTATTGAAGCTGTGCCACTGGAATTATTCTTCGTATTATTAGGTATGTTGCTTCCAAAATTATTTTTTCCAGAAAGCAAACCTTGAGAATTGGTTTCATAATTTTTCGATGGCTTTGATTGTAAGCTTTCAGAGCTTAAAATATCCTCTGCTTTTTTAAGCAAGTCTTCAAAGGTTTGATTGTTTTTATTATCGCCTAAATTATACTGCTTCATAACAGTCATAACGGCATCAACAATCTGACTTCTTTTTGATTTAGGATAAGAAGAAGTCAGGATGGCTATTAAGTTGTTGGAAATTTCAGAGCTTGTTAAGTTTAATTTAGGGTCGTATGGAGGAGGGTTGCCATGCGTTCCTGCACCATTTATAGAAGAAGCAGAATTTTGAATAATATTCTTTTCTGAAGAAGGTTCTCTAGTGCTTGAAGATACAGTAGATACCGATTTGTTTCCAGCAATAATAGAAGATTTAAGTAAGTCAGTTTTCTTTTTTGTAGATAGTAAAATACGGTCAACAGGGAAACCTTTTCTTCTCAGACCATCCAATGATGAGCTCAATAAAGTCGAGATGAGTAACGCGTCATTAAGTCTACATTGCTTCAAAAAAAGAACTCCAATTGCCATTCCAACATCAAATGAATCCCAGAACTGAGCTGGCTGGCCGTCATATTCAGGGGGAAGGAATGTTGATGATGTGCTAGGAGTTGGCTGTGCAATTAAAATACAACACCATTTTGAGTTATCGTTGGTAAAGAGCTCGGTTAAGCCCGAACTGGATATTGAAGACTTCGAGCTAAAGGCGCTAACAAGGCTTGTAATATCCATATTCCAATTGGCTTTCTCTTTATTATCGGTGTACGCACCGCGTTGTGCATCCCAATTAACGCCGCATGCGGAAGTCAAAGTCTTATAGACAGACCCCGTAAGCTTAAACTCATGTTTTACCTCAATTCTTTGAACTTGGCGAACAACCAGCTTATTCTGCATAAACTCGATGTCACGAATCAATTTGGAACTTTTTCCAGATGTGTTATGCCTTGAAGATTCATGTCCATCGTAATTAGAAATATTATTTGATCTAGAGGAGCTGTTTTTAAATTCATTAAGCAAAAGAGGAGCACGGTCCTTTATAATTTTTTCAAGAGTTATTGAGGCGTTAGTGATTTCTGGGTTTCCTATTGGAATGTTTGAAATTCTAACAGATTGACGAAGCCAGGTAGATCCTAGCGAGAGATAAAATTGTTCTAACAGAGGGTCTGAAGGAGCGCTTTTTGGGTAGAGTTGTTGAGCTAAGAATGTGTCATCAATGATGACAATATCCCTAGGCTTTGAAAGGGTGTATTCTATTGTTTCTTCATCCACAGAGTCATTTTTAGGTCCAGAAGAGTCAGTTTTATCGCCTAGTTTCAATGAGGTATCAGTGATTGAAATTTTTCTTTTTTGGCTTGCAACAAGCCAAGCAGTTTCTTGCATTGATCTCCAGGTTTGAGGATGACCTTGAAGCTCAGAACTGCTAGACGCAATCTTCTTGATTAATTCTGTATATACCTCGTAGCTATTATTGCATGCCAATAAAAAGGCATTAGGGTCGGAAACAAGTTGATTTGCCAAATCAACTGGAAGAGGCTCGTCTCTAACACCACAAGCACGCAAAAATAAAGCAGCTTTAGGCCCAAAATCAATAGTTGTAAAGAATAAATTTTTGTACTCAAATCCTGATGTACTTTTGCTGCTGATCTCGTCAGATTTAGCTTGGAAATAGCACTTAGTAGGGAGTAATTTTTTAGTAACTATAGTTTTTTCCTTGTCGAAAACAGGAATAAAGTTTACTTTTTTCCAGTTCACCCAATCTCTATCAGTGAAGTCTGCTTGCCTAGATGATAAATATTCAAACACCGAAACTGCCTCGCTATACGAAGAAAATGAATAGTTTGATATCCTGGCCAATAGCTCGTTTACTGAAGGGTTAAGAGGGACTCCAAGTTTATCATGGTTTCTTCGCCATCTTTTATCAAGGATAGGGAACTTCATTACCATGCACGACGGGTTAGAAAAACAGCGATGAGGATGTTCTAGTTTGGAAGTATAGGTAGTTATGCTATTTAAAGAGCTGTTTTCATTAGAAGGCGAAACCAAAGATGCGCTATATACAGGTAAAAATGGAATATCATTTTGGTTAATAATACTGGAGTAATCATTAGAATAAACTTTATCAAAGTTTTCAAGGAGGTAGTCTAAAGCTTTTATTCTCAGGTTGGAATCGCTATCAATCGGTAGGTCAATATCTGTACTTTTTGGAGTATTTAAAGGTTGTTGGGAAGAAATAATGAGGAGCTCAAGAATATTAGGGTGAACTTTCATGCCAAGTCGGGAAAGAAAGATACCCTCTTTAGAATCTGCAAAGCTTGGACCAGATATCCTATTCCACTTAAGAACAGGGATTCCAAGATTTGAAACTTTATCAGAAGGGAAGTAGAGTTGATCTGCTCTATACTTTATAGGCGTAGAGGTTATAGTTTGAGACTTATTATCAATTATATTTCTATTCGATTCAAGAGCTGGGAAGATACGAGCACTTCTTAATTTTTTATATTCGAGTTCAGTTAAAGTTTCAGAGACAGATGTAAGATATTTAACAAGCTGGATGTGATCCCACTTAAGTTCAGTATCGATTCTGTCAAAAACAAGTTGTAAATCCACATGTTTTTTAACGCCAAGCTCAGTAAGTACGTTTTCTTTAGTTACTTTGATAACCGAGCGAAGTACTATAGAAAGGTCAGGGAAAAGGTTTGCGGAAGGGAAATAAGAATTTCCTGGCTTTTGTAGTCCATTTATTGTAGGTATAAATTTAATGTTGTCAATTGTAGAAACGATCATGACACGGTCTTCTAAAGGCATTCTGGGCCATAGCTTAGCGATTGTACTTAAAACAGTATGGGAAATTGGGTAAAGACCATCAGTATCGTGTGATAAATTTGATAAGTTTGTTGATTCTAGTTCTGCTTCATTTATAATCGGTGTTTGATAAATAGTAAACATCATCCTATCGCTTAGTATGTGATCTAGCCAAAGTTTAACCGGAAGTTCAGAAAGTGGCGTAAATCTATCTGCACCATTGAATAAAGATTGAAGAGTGTCAGATTTAAACTTTAAAGATACTGAGAGAGGTATGACCGAAAGCGGATAAGGGAGATTTAAGTAGTTGCTTTGGTTATTAGGATTTAATGAAGTCTTTAAAAATGGCTCAAATAAAGATAAATCAAAAATTGGAAAAGTTTTCGGGTTAATAAAATATCTAGCTTGGTTCAAATAAAAAGTAAATGTTGGAAGCTGGGTATTTAATTGAGAATTATATTTTTCAATTTGTGAAGGAGCTTTAGAATTGGTGTAGTCAGCTAAAGAGCAGTTAATTTTTATAGAGTTAATAAAAGATGTTTGATAACTGAATTTAGAATGACTCAGAGAGGACCACCAGTAAATTATACCAACTGCTTCGTCCGGAGACATAGGATCACTGCTGCTGATATCAGCTATTACATCTTTTACTGTCATTACATTTATTTGACCCAAATCTTTCAAAATAAGCAACATGTCTTTGGAGAAAACAACAGTCTCAGGGGGAATAATGGGTAAGTTATAAATTAAATTTAATAGAGATGGAAAATTTCCATTAGTTTTTTTCCATTCAGATTTGATAGAGTCAATACTCATAATAGTATTAGAATCAATTGGTAAATATAATCTGGCTTTAGTGGCTGGAACAACGCCGCATGATGAAAGAATGGGTATAGGGTCTCTAGAGCAAGCAAAAAATACGTTGCTAAGAAGTTCACCAGGTAGATTGCTTGGCGTGGTATACCTTGGAGTGAAAAAGTTTAAAGTTTGGGCGCTATGAAGGGATAGCTTCGTAAACTTTTCAAGATTTAACATTTTAATGATAGAAGTTTTATTTTTCGCGGAGTAAATTTCATCATTAAGCTCTTTGAATTTTCTGGAAAGGAATTCAAGCTCAGAGTCGTGTAAAATACGGCACATGATGCCGAATATTGATAGCAATTCCCTATTCCATTTGGCTAAAGCGGGATCAATAAAATCAATTGATTCTCTTTCAACAGTAGGAATAAATTGAGCAGCTAAATGCGCACTACAACCAGTAGTTTGATGTGTAGCAAATCCAATAAAAACACTTCCTTGTTGAGGATATGCTGCTAATTGGCCCAAAACAGCTAAGTCAGGGTTGTTACTTTGGCTGGCTGTTTCGATCCTGTTATTTTCTTTTTCCAACTCGCTGTTAATCCCCCAAATAACTTGCATCGTAGAAAATTTTGGGGGAGGTTTTTTAGTTGCACGTTCCATATGTAGTGCCATTTTAGAAGGAACATCGACCGATATTCCAGCTTCAGCAATTTTTAAAATAATAAATTCAGTTTTCAAAACTAGTTTTACAGATTCGACTGTTTTAGTGATTTTTTGAGCTGCTTCTTGGCTATTTGGAGAGTTTACAGCATTTTTGGAGTCATCACTGTTAGAGCGAAATGGGTTTATCCAGCTGGAGAAAAAGCCACCAAGTTTTCTGTCAAGAAAAGCCGAATTCGAAGAAAGGGCTGCAGTATCTTTTTTGCCTTTAAAAATATCGCCAACCAGGTTACCTAATTCATTAATAATAGAAGTTTCTTTGTGAAGGTGAATATAACTACATTCTATAAGGAATGTATGCTTGTTGATATTTTTAATTCCAAAAAGCCTTTGAGGGGACTCAAGAATATATTTTTCTTTTTTAAAGCCCAAAAAGCCTGCCTCAGACATTAAATTTTGGTTTGAGAAATCTTTCTGAGTTTTATTAACTTTAAATACCTCGTGATTGTTTATAATTACACTCACAGTTTTTAGGCTCTTAGTAAATGCTAATGCAGTAGATAAGAAACGCCCGAATCTGGCAGGATCAGGAACAGGAGTGGGGTCATCTCGTATTTGCATTATGAACCATGTCCATGGAGTTTCATCACTTTCCAAGCCCACTTTTTGCTCGCCTTTATTGAATTTTTTAGTAAACAACTGATCTCCTTTCCAGTAAAACGCCATACAGTCATCGCCTGATATAACAAAGGGTTCTTCGCAAATAGAAAACAAGCTATAAAACCCAACGCCAAAGAATCCTATTTTTTGTTCGTCAGGATTACCTTCAGCGATTTTTTTCAAACGGTTCCAGTCTTGACCACTGAATTTTTTTCCGTTGTTGCTCACAATAATTGTAGTATACTTTTCGTTTAAAGTAACTGAATTATTTATTACGGATTCTCCTACACTTGTGAAGGATTTGTTAGAAGAAAACAAACTATCATAATGATTAGATTCGAAATTTAACTCATTTTGACTATTCTCTTTATGGTTTTTGCTAAAATCGCTTGTAATAAATCTAATTTTTAGCTCTGAAGCTTCAGCATCGTTTGCATTTTGTAAAAGTTCTCTGAATACTGTGTACTCTGCTGAATATCTAAAAAAAATAATAATAATTTTACCAATTGTAGAGTAATAAGGAGAAAAAATTTTATTTCTTGGATTATTATTTGCGTTTAGAGAATACTAAGTACAGTGATAAAATATGAAGAATTACCTAGCAAGAATTTTGTCTATTAGATGACGCTGATTAACCTCGACCTAAAGGAAATTGTAAATAAAATTTTGGAATAAATTAAAAAATAAAAAGATGTTTATTACTGGCATTATTTAATTAAATAATTCGAATGAAAAAAGTTGTGTATTTAATGATTAAAGTGCGTATTAATAATATTTGTAGAAGTAAAACAATAAAAAAATATAAATTTATTAGTAGTGCTATCAAGACTAAGGAAGCTTAAGTGGTTAGGTTCTTACTTTTTCCTCGAGTGAATCGTCAGCGATAACTTTGTCTCGAAAGGTGCTGAACATGTTTTATAGTATTATATTACTGATACAAATTTCCGGCAAGAAATATAAAATTTTATATTATATTGAATGCTTTAAATAAACTTTAATGGGTTTGATTGAAAAGGAGCGATGGATATTGTCAATTTCTACAGCTAGATATTTATCTGTTCTATCCACATGCCAAGAATTATAATAAGCTCAAAAAGAAAGTTAATTGTATACCTAGCATTTTAACGATTTTTATTGGAGCTCAATTTCTATAGAATTTAATACTATAGAACGTAGTTATTCTATTGGCCTAGCTCTATTATACTTATAATTGTCATTTTGAAAGTTGATTCGCTAATCGAATTTATAGTTATAGTACATTGTATAAATTCAAAGATTAATATTTTGTAGTTTATCATTATTAGTATGCACATAAAAGTTTATAATTGTAATGAAACAGTTTTTGAAATAATAAAAATTGAAAGCTACATTTTAAAAATTGGTGTCAAATTTATTTATACAAGGGATAAGTTTATTAAGAAGCACTCGAGGATTATGCAGAGCTAAGCTCGGCTTATCGTACCCAAATATTAGCAATATGGTTTATTGGAACTCATAGTTAAAATAAATAAAATTGAAAAAAAGAATACAAGTTTAGATCGAAGGGTGAAGAGTGAAGAGTGAAGAGAGTTTATTGAGTAAAATAGAGGATTTAGTTATTACATTGTCTAGCATTAAAATTTATCCTATGAGTAGAAATATATTCAGCATACGGTGCCCAAAGTTCGCCATCTAAACTTTGATTCAGTGAGTTATCTGATACATTATCAAGATTAAAAGTTGAGTTTGCGGGATCAATATGGGTATCAGCGTCAGAGTTATGAGCCGATAAGAAGGAGGGGCACGAGTTTTCAAATATCCTTGGAACGCCATGATAAGATGTTCTAGACGCACCACATGAGGCGATTATATCACCACTTCTCAAAAGAATAGGGGTTAAGGTATCTTGTTTGGTATCGCCGCCAACTAAATATATACAGCTACAACCAAGGCTAATAGATACAAGAGGAGCTTCCATATTATTTTCAGATTTATCAACGTGAGCCAATAAAGTGCTATTTAACCCATAGTAGTTTATTACACCTGCTTCAACTTTATACTTATTAAAATCGTAGCTATTTACAATATGAGTTTCAGAAAAAATATCAGTTAGCGATCCTGTGATTTTAGCACCCGAAATTGATCTAACAATTAATGACATTAGATGAGAAAGATCTTCTGATATAGGTGCTTGTATGTTGGTGTCGTACGATTTAGTAGACCAATTATATTGATTTCCTATAGTAGTCCAGCGAATCGACTCTAGCAATTCAGTTGCTGTATGATCTTGTCTGTAAAACTCATTCTTGGGCTCAGTTACGACTGGTTTATAACCTTGATCTTTTTTTTCATAAAGATTTCCGCATTCTTTTTTTATTATTGTTACATTCGTTATTGATTCATCTTCGCCATTAGTTTTGTGATTTTGCGCTTCTGAAGGTTTTTCGAACAAAGTCTTAAAAATGAATGGAGTATGATTAGGATTATTTACATTCGAAATGTCTTCAATATGATGTTCAAATAAGGATTTTGATTCGCTCATTTTGTAAAATGGATCCAGACTAGTTTTGTTTGGTTTTCGAGCCCAATCGCACAAAGTATTCTTAACAAGCTTTTTTTGGGCAGTTGTTGTGAAAGGATTTGGAATAACTATCAAGCCTATTATGAAGTAATAGATTTTATAAGTATCATAATTCCGGTAAACTTGATTGATTTATAAATAGTCAAATAAAAATATATAAAGAAATTAAATACCTGGATGATCAGTAAGTGTATAAGCTAGCTGTTTATTTTTATATATTTCTGGTAAATTAGATACACTATCGGGTAACTTGAAAATCGAAGAATCTAAATCAAACAAGTTTTCAGGAAGTAAAACTCTTCTAATTCTCGAGTTAGTAGAGGCAGTATTATTATGCAATGCGGTAAAATCGACAACATTCTCCATATTAGGTTCAACAAATTTGGCTTTAAAATTCCTCTCTGCTGCCCTAAAATTTGTGTTATTCTCTTTTGCAGCTTGTCTTTGCCTTAAGGCAATTTTTTGTTGCCTTTTCGATAAGGTAGTAGATTTGACATGAGGCAAGGCTATGGCTTCATCCATCATCAAAGCTAAAAAAATGTAACCCAGTTGACAGCTTTGGCTATGAAGGGTATTCTTAATTTTTTTTCAGTAGATCTAAAATAGAAACTGGATAATAATTTCTTTCCTGCTCTATTAGCTATATTTTCTAAAGTCAAAGGCTTGGCTAAATATAGTTTTTTTTATAGGAAATTGGTGCAAATTTTGATGGTACTATTTTTTATTATTGGTGCAGGCGATTGAAAAATAAGTAGCCTGATAAATTTGATAGGTCAATGGATAAAATTTATTATGATATCTCTTTTGGATAGACGCTTTATTCGTTAATTTTAAATGATACTTACAAAAATAAGGAAAAACAATCAAATTTGATTCGTTTTAAGTAATAGATATTGGGATGATTTGAATGAAAAGTTGATTTATTTGAATTTATTTAAAAGCTAATTTAACTTTAGACTAAATCAAGAAAAAAAATTTAGAATTTATTCCTTTCCTGGTTAACTCATTAATAATATTTTATTATTATTATTATTATTACTATGTCTATTTTATGAAAATATTTGTATTTACTACAAACTAATAAAAAGGTGTGACTTTATAAAGCTACAGCAGATGGATTTTATTTACGAGATCAAATTTATTAGAATAAGAAAAAAAGAAACATTTCTACTCCATTGAAAGGGTATTATTATAACAAATATTATTTAAATGAAAAACTAGTGCGGTAGTGTACATAAAATATCTTTAAAAATTAAGAGTGTTTTGTATTGTGTGATAAAATCAAACATAATTTTTCGCAAAAATATAAAGCAGGAAAATAAAATACTATTGATTTTTAAGAGCATTTATCATAAAATCGATTAATATTCAAGTACAAAATTTGACACTAAATGTATAAAAAAGGTTATTGCGTATTAAAAATAATATAGAGCCTTGAAAAAAAATTTTTACTATAAATTAGTCTTAGCGATACGTGACTATGGATAAATAGGTATGAAGAGTATATAATAACAGCTTGATTGATGTTTTTTGGGTTGGATTGCTTATGTAAACCCAGCAGTACCATCTATTAATAAAATATTAAAGAAAAATTTAAAAAAAAACAATAAACTCAAATTCATATAAAATTAGAAATATATGTCTAAAGATACATCAATGCGTTTATATTTATCAACATATTCAAATAAATAAGATTACCATCTTCATCTATATCATTGTCATCTCCTTCCCCGTTATCAAAGTAATTATCTATATAGTCATTCTCTTCTTCTTCGTCTTCCTCCCAAGCAGCGTCAACTTCCTCTTCCTCGCTGTTGTTTTCGTCGCTGCCTTCTTCCTCAACTTTAAGTTCATTTAGAATATCTGAATTATTCGAGTTTACTATAAAAAAAATTATCAATTTAAAATTTATAAAGCTTTTTCATTAAGAATTCAAAACTATGCTCAATTAAGTCAGTTAATATATATATAAACTATAAGTATAAATATATTGTATATCAAAATATGATTTTTACGCTTTCTCTTTTTCGATTTTGCTTTTCCAAAAGCTGCATGTAACTCTTCTGGGAAAAATGATAAATCTAGAGATTGAAAATAATTGATATTAATTTTTTATTAGATTTATTCTAAAACTGCATTCATATCTCATAGATTTTTATATTAGATACTTGTAATCGTCTGTTTTAAAGTTGTTTTTTTCAAGTCGTCAGTAAAGTATTTATCGCTGTATCTATCGACATCTAAATATCAACGTTATTTTAATGAGATGGGCTAAAATTGTGGAATTTCATATGATAATATCTAAGAAGCTCTTACCTTTGGGCGGCGGTGGCTCTTTAAGGAAATATTGAGAATTTGTTAGCCTTTCCATGTACTCCGTTAAAAGATTTGAAACATGTTTCTCTTCGTATAATGGCTTTTTAGGGACTGGTACATTGAAATTCTATAACAAATGTATAGGTCGATTTGTTAATTGGATTAAAATTAATATTAAAATTGTGAAAGAAGTTAGAAAAAAAAAAAGTGTTAGTCAAAATTTTTTAAAAACTAAATTTCATATAAACTATACAATATATTACATCTGAAAAAGTTTCGTTTCCTTTTTTAAAAAAATTTCCTGCTCCTAGCTCTTTAAGCAGCGCGTTCTGTTGAAATTTTGAAGCACCGCCGCCTCTGCCTCCTCTTGACATTTTATTATTTATAAATCTGCAAAAGAAAAATAGTATATATAAATGATTAAAAGCACTTGGTTTTTAGCTTTGATTTTTTTGCTTTTTAACTTTTACACAATTTTTTCAAGCTTAATTTTTTTTTTTACGAATTTTTGTTTGCTCAATTTGTTCCTATTTACGAAACGCAACTCACAATTTGCTGCTTCTCACTTAGGCAAAAGAACTCCAAAATAAAATCTATCCACTAATATTTTTATAATGTAGATTCATAAAATTAATTGGTGTAAAATATTTTTATAAAGTCAAAATTGCTAGTTTGTTTTTTACTGTTCTGATTATTGGCCAAAGTGTAAAGATCAGCTCTATTTTAAACTTGAACTTTACAATTACTCTAAATATCAATAGAGCAGCTACAAAAAACCACTATATAAAAGTATTTCGTGGCTTATGTTCTAAGAAACAATGACTCCCCATCAAAAAACCTATATGAGCCGCGAAATTTATAAACGCAAAAGCAACATCAATATTTTAATATGACATCCTTTAGCCCATCGAATAAGCACGATGTCGTAAGCTTATTATTTTATTCTTGTCCTTCCAAATTTCTTCTAACGTATAGGCTTAGTGAAAGTCAAAAATTTATTTTGCAGTGTTGCTTTACATCTATTTACATCTCTTAATTAAAAATATTTTATATTTTACAACTTTCGTTGCCTTGAATTTTATTTAATAGTATAACCATGTTTTATACTAGTAAGCTTATTTAAAAAATTTATATACTTGTTACATTATATATATAGCTGCGATTTAAATTATTTTTTACAAAATCTAGATAATCCTTATGCAAAATCTTGTTCTATTTTATTATTACTATATGCTATAATAGTTTTATGGTTATTTAAATGAAATTACTTTCAATCATTTTATTTAGTTATTAATCTTATTATTTTTTTTAAAAGTCAATAAAATCTTCATCTGAATATTTCAATGACACTGCAATATATAATTCAAATAATTAATGAGATTTTTTTTGGGTAATAGATGATATTAACGGTATCAAATAACCAAAAAAAATTAAACACGATCTTTATATATTAACCAAATACAAAAAAAAACTATATTTAATGTCCAGGCATAAAAAAATGTGAGTAAATATACTAAAAAAATTATTAGGCTGTTTATAAGTTTAATTAGATTTTCAGATATTTCTATTTTCTTTGAAAAAAAAACAATTCGCTTTAAAAAATATGAAAAAATGGTCTTTGATATGAAATGATTAGTTATAAAGTTGAACCTTTAAAACAATTATCTAATTCGCTTCAGATTATTTGGATAATACATTAAAATTGTTGCGTTTAATTATGACCATAAATTAAAAAAACTACTATATAATAAAAAAATCAAAAATATGAATTATATAAAATTAGAATAAATTAGAATAAATTAGAATAAATTAGAATAAAATTAGACTAAAATGATAAAAAAATTTAATAACTATTTTTCAAATTTAATAAATTGCAAATAGCCTCATTCTTTTTTATGAGCTATTTTTAGGTATTTTATACAAAATTTCGATATAATGAAGATTTTATAACACTTAATAAAAAATAATGAACCTATATGAAAATTTAAACCTTAATACAATATATCGGATTAGCCCAAAAAAATATTTTATATTTATAAAAAAAAAATTGAATTTTTGTTTGCATACAAGGATATTCATTGTTAGTAATTAAATATATATTCTCAAATCAAAATTATAATAATAAATTTTATTTTATTTTAGAAGATTCCATTTAATCTTTATATACATTATAACTTTAAAAATTATTTGCTTATAAAGCAAAATTTAAAAAATACATATAAGAGATTAGAAATTTTAAGAGCTATCAGGCTACTGAATAATATGAACCCAGAAATTAAAAATTAAAAGCCAATGAAATAAAGCAAAAAAAGTTGAATTTAGAAAATTTACTATATACAATTCTAAGTACACGATAGTTTATCCCTTTTTTTCTTTCGCAGAGGTGCTATACCAGAATTAATATTTTTAAATAAAGGAAAAATTTCAAGGTATTATGGCATAATCACATTTTTAATTTGCCAATCGGTGAGCAAATTTCAACCTTCCGGCGACCCTCTTTATCTTACTCATCTCACTGATCCAACCTTTACTTTACTTTACCGATCTCTTCACTTTTTAGTTTCCTATATATTGCCTGTATAATTCTTCCTAATATCCTAGTTCATTCTACACTTATAACTTTTATACTAAATAAATCTTCTAAAAAAAATTACCTTTGTCTAACAGAAATGCTTAAATTAATTGAAGAGCACACCTTTCGATCGCTGTTGACCGAAAAAGAGCATATTGTGGCGATATTATGTTTCTCGAAGTCTAGCTCATTGAAACACATTGCACATACACTCAAAGATATTACATATAATGTGGAGGAAAACGTAGAAAAGTTATTATTAGTATTACGGATAGTTTTTCCTCAAGTTTGGTGATAAAAATAACATTGCTTTCACCATCGAGTCCAAGGAACTTCATAGATACATACGGCTTAGAAACCTGAATTCATTCTCTAGAGTAAGATGCATGGTGAATCATTTGATATTCTAGAAAATGTATCTCAGAAAAATTCTGATATAGTTTAAAACGACTTTGAATTCCGTTTATAAATCCTAAAACTATCCTAAACTGATCCCCATGTGTTATTGAATCAACAATCATCAGAAACCCCCAAATTCATAAGAAACTTGCAGAAAAAAGACAACTTTTGTAGACATTTATCAAGTTCCACCAGATTACAGTGCCAAAGTAAATCTCAAAAAGCAACTTCGTAACGATTTCAAGCAGTATAATAGTATCCTCGAATTAAGTAAGCTCACAAAAAAATATTTGCTGCTTGTAAAATTTTCGAGGAATATAGGCTGCCACCGGAGGAGATATCGATAGAGATTATTGGTTGGCCTTGATTTGGAGGTCTAATGGATTAGATAATCGATATTTTCCAGGTATTTGAACTGTCAATATTTGTAATATATGGATGGGGGATTCAGAATCACCTTCGTGATACCAAAAAATCTGATTTCGAATTATTCGTTGAAAAAAAAAAGAATATGATTCGTAAGCTAGAGAAGTTCTGATGGCAAGAATTTAATTCCTTGATGCCAAAATCGGCCATTTATTATAACCATGAATTATATTCCTGGATTTTAATTCCTGGAAATTAACAATCATAAAGAAAATGAGAGACATTCGAATGACCTTGACCTCCAAAAACTCAATATAAAAATATGTAAAATGGATTTATAGATAAAAATACCAGCTAAAACGATTTTAATCATCCTCCTAAAGGATCGTATAACATTATCGGGATTCCAAAAAAAATTTTATTTGTATTCTAATCAATGAAATTGCATAAAATATATCTGATAAATTAGGAAGAGTATCGATTTTGGCTAAATTTGGGCCCGTTGATTTTTGTAAAGGCTCTCCTACCAATTATATATGTACATTATATAATTTAATGAGGATCTAAGAACAATTTTTAGATTTCATTATGATAGAAGAAACTACACACGCGAGCTCAAAACTCTGCACAATTTATTCGATAAGCTTTGGTTTTTTGAGTTTAATACCAAAAACTAAAAGCCCTATTAGTCCCAAACACAGTCTATTATTCATCTTTTGGTGGTAATAACCATTATATAAATATCACTGAAGGTGCCTATTATCAATTTCAGTGATCATAGCGAGATGAAATCAAATTATTAGAATTCTGGCCAGGCGATACTTATATTTCAGGAGAGCTTATAGTAAAATATAAAATTTATGACAAATACACAGCTTATAAGCAAATATATTCATCTTTGCATTCTTTATCCAAGGATTTACTATTTTTCGATATTTATTTCATGGAATTCGACAATTACTCTCACAAATATGAATATGGGGAGACGGTTATTATATAAGAAAACCCTGAATTAATTTTAAGCACTCTCCTTATTTCATGTGGTGTCGAAAATGGCGAAATTTATATAATATTGTGACGCGACACCAAGAATTTTATTCTATCCTCACATGTGCTAAGAATAATGAAACGCTCAAAGGTAATATTCATATGGGCTCTATTGAATTTTTTTAACCCAATTTTATCCCTCAAAATCAAATTCATTTAAGGGGAATAAATCTGGTATATTCATAAAAAAATAACAAAATTATCATGAGCAAAAAATTTTAGCGAAAAAAAATCTCCAGAACTGCTAAATATTACCAAGGATATTTGATTGCACTTTTAGAAGGACAATAATTTCCCACAAAATACGTATTGTATCATCTGTATCAAATCCTGTCAGAGCACAAATCAAGCATAATATAAAGTAAAGTTGATCTCTATATTATGAGAAATTTGACATTCTGAAATCGAATAATGTTAAAAACGACGCATATGCATTTTAATTTAATCAGAACGGGTTTTAAGAATAAATCATACGCTTTTCTGAAAAATTATTTCTCGAAAAGATATCTTTTTCCTTCAAATCAACAAGTTTGATAATCACTTACGCACATTGACCGTGTAATGTGATAACGCATATAGTGAATAAGGATCACATTCAATTTTTAAGAATAAACATATTTAAACCGATTAAAAGGTAGTAAGCTAATAAGATTCGAGAGAAATATCAGTATCATAATCTCTCCTTCTGCAATCAATACCTGTCATTCGAGGATAAAAGACTGAAAATCGTAAAATTCGGAAAATTATAATCGAAAAATGCTGGTATTGAGGACCAGAGAAATATCCTCAATATATATATTATAAATTTTATTATCGACTGTATCCTTTCAAATAAACTATCATAAAACTAAATACAGTTTATTTTTTGTCAAGAAGCGCTTTCTAGAATGAGATAATCTCAAAATAATATATTCAGAAATATATCTGGAAGTTCAGATTTGACATCTGTAATACCTCAATCAGAATCAGAAGAAATTATTTCGTTTTCTTCATTTTCTTATTTATTTTGATAAGCTTTATAAAGCTAGTAAAATCAATGCAAGGTAATCGATGTATGTGCTTTTTTCAATAAGTTTATATCATTAGAAAGCTAAGAATACTGTTTAAAGCTTACGAACTAATAATAAAAAAAGGTAATTTATCAGGCTAAAGTTTCAAACTTAATGAAGGTATCGAATTTTGAAGATCACAAATTAAATTAAAGTTTAAAAAAAGAAATATGATACTAATATTTGAACCAGATATGCTAAAAAAAAAAACTTGATTTACCTTTACAAATTAACTAATTTTTACTAGCTTTTTAACTAAATTTGAAATAATTTTTTTTACAAATCACATATTTTTCTATTATCATACCTTTATAATTATGATTAAAATATCAATAAAAAAAATTATCTTTATTTCACACTTAATTATTTTCTATAACCAAACTTTTAAGAAAATATTAAAATTTCATCATGAGCCCCATAAAAAAACACTAAGAGCCCGAAGTTTCGGTAAGAATCAGGTCGAAATTTCAATATATATGTTGAGTTGTATCATACTCCTCAGTTCTCGTAGTGGGATTTTCAGTGTAAGAATCAAGTTCAGGGGCAGATGTGGGATAAGTTTTCTTAATATCATTCTCGGGAAACAGCTTGGGTATCATTTTTATTGATAAGATTTGATTATTTAGTTTTATGCTTAGTTTATATAGTTTTATGTATATTAATTGTTAAAAAAAATAATACTAATTAAAGTTTGAAAATATATTTAATTTTAATGTTAAAGGTTAAAAATTTTTTATTATTGTTATTATTATGTTTTTTATTTTTTATTTTTTTATGTTTTATATAAATTTTAAATTTAAAAATTTTAAAGTATTCAGATTAAGTAAGTTTAATTTTAGAATTGTAAATAATATAGTATAAAAGAAAGATTTTATTTAATTATTATCATTTTATTTAGTTAATTTTATTAGGATTTAAGGCTTTGTTTTAATATTCTAAAATTTGTTATTACTAATTTTCTAAAAAAATTCGACGACCTTCAGAAAGGGATTTTCTGTGTGGCTATTTATATGGAAAATATATATGTGCTCTTAAAAGCTGTTAAAAGTATTAAAATTCATGTCGGTTTTATCGTAATATAGTTGATGAGCCTTTTTAATTTTATGTTTGTGTTTATTATAATTGTTGGGCTTGACTAGATTTTGTTTATTCAATCGAATAATTAAATTGGAGTTTGGATTAATATTTTTTTTCTTTTTTGATCAATTGTTATTAGTATACTAAAAATTGATAAGCATAGACCATTGTAGTTTATGATTTGTAAAAAGCTAATCTATTTTTGACATTTGTAATTTAATAATTTTCCTTTGCTAAAAAAAACGACCTGTGTTCTTTATAATTTCTTATTTGTATACTAAATAGTTTCTTATAAACCTTTAACTAATTGTGGCTAAATATTAATGGCTGCATTTAAATAAAATTTTTTTCTAGCTCATGTTATGTTATTATGTAACTGATTTCAAGTTTTTTTTAAATTCTTTGTAGTTTTATAATTTTAAATTAGAATTACTAGCAATTTTTACAGGCGAATAAAGCTGATTAAATAGCTTCCAAAGACTTTATTATGGCGAATAAAAGTCTGGTTGATAAGGGAGATTAACATCTTCCTCATCATTTCCACATATATAATACCCAGATAATTAACTATCAGGAATAAATCTATTCTGTCGATAATATGAAAATATGCTAAATAAATTTCTAAATTTCTGCTCACCAAAAACTATACTTAGAAACCTATGAGCAAGATAGTTTTGCTAAAAATTATAAATTCAGCATGTACTTGAATGATGCGTCAATAAGTTAGTTTTTTGAACTAAAATTAATATAATTCCATTTCTGGACGAAATTAAACAATGAAGCTCGACTCTTAAGCTTTCAGTCTAGATAATAACTGCTATGCTATTCTGGTTGCCATCTGTGGCCCGATTTATCAGTTTTAAAAAAATGTACAGAATCAATGACTAATGGTGCAAAATTATCTAGGATTTTCTGTATCTGGAGACTATAAATTCTAAAGAATAATGAGTTTTTTGATTAATAATAAACTCATTTCAATTAATAGCACAAATAAATCCGATCTATTTCCCAGTTATTGGATAGTCCGATTAATAGCAAAATTTACATTCTTAATTTGACATAACGTATAAACCAACAAAAAATATGTTGTAAAATAGGAATATAAGGTTTATAAACAGTAATTCATAGCCTCATTCCATGATAATTTAATTAGAGCACATCAAATAAATATCTCACCTAATAAGCCTCAATCTTAAAACGCAAATACACAGTGGTAAAACGATTGAAGTTACACTAGCAGTTAATTTTCGAGTATATATAGATCAAATAACATAGCACGTATTTTTGTCGAACTTCTCCATCAACGATGCCTATAGTCGAATCACAAGAAAATATTCTAATAATCTAGCTGATTCGATATTAAATTTGGGGTAATTGGACAAATTTTATTTGCTTATAAAATATGATTTAATATTCTTTCTAAAAAGCTTGAATAATTCTATCAGAGTAATAATATATAATGTTATAGTGAATATATACTGTCATTCAATATAAAAAATTCATTTGAGTACTATTTTACGCATCCATATAATATTATCAGGTAATTAAACGCGCTTGAAATATTATTTATACCCGGTTGGTAGCTAGAATTAACTTTAATTTCAGATTAATTTAAAATTTATTACAAAAGATGTTGAAATGATCCTAAAAATGGTTTATTAAAATACTAATTGAAATAGA
>LSSN01006044.1:0-46527 GCA_001970855.1 Smittium culicis | reverse complement strand
TAATAAATTTGCTTATAATTCGTAAACATATGATTAAATTTATTATTTTAACGAGTTATGACGGAAATTGGAAATTATAAAATGCTCCGCTGATTAATAATACCGCATATTATAAGATTCATCGAGCACTCTAGTGCTATTATTTCTCGTTCATTATATTTCATGGGGTTTTCATATCAAGTTAATCTAGAGGCATACAGCTTCAGTCACATTTGGCTTATTACTATCGTTTAACCTATAGTAAGTATCAAAAATGGCAAATTTTACTAGAAGGTGCATAAAATTATGTTTTTAGATGGTATTCCTGAGTTTACTGCTAGATTATCGCCAATTTCACGAGCTTTCGATATCACGGTATTAACTTATCTTTATATGAGAACTGATAATTTTTTAGTATTTCTTGATAAGCTGCTCACTAACAAAGAGTTGATCTTATCTTCTGCGCTCCTGTATAATTTAAATACTACTATTGAATGGTTTTTTATATGAAGCTGTGGACAGGGTATATTTGCTACCCTAGACTTTTATACCTTTAGTACATAAACTGAGAACAGAATTGGGTTTGGTTGTTGTTTTATTTGATAAAGGTGCTCAATCGGTTGTAAATTCCTTTTTGATTTTGGTTTAATTATTACAAGTGTAAGATTATTATGGCTAATATTTAATTTGCACTATATGTTCATTAAATATAACTTTTAATAAAAATCATATATTTTTATTAACCAGTAACATAATGTTGCGAGTTTATATATTTCAAAATCTTTAGTGTCGCCCAAATCTATTAGTCTTTGAATTAAATGGTATAGTTAAAGTAGGGCCGATAAAAAACTTTAATTCAGTCTCGTTTATTACTCTCTAGATCATCTTTATGAAGCGAGATTTTTCATATATTTTGAGTCGGATACTAAATTGAAAATTCCAGATTAATAAGATCTGTTTTTATTTTGCTCAATTTATTTGAGGCAAAAAATTTTTACAAATAATTTCAATTTCATTTACTTGAATTTCTTAGTATTACCATTTCTCAGATTCCAATCTAAAAATTTTATGGAAATTAATCGTATGAGGATTTACTTTTGACTGCATTTTGGTTGGAAATGATAATTTAAACAGTCGAATCCAAGATACATTGTGCTTTGAAGGAGCACCTTTGGCTTTCCATGCCAATATAAACCAAAAATCATTTTTCAAGACCTGATGTTTCTACTTTTCGTATAAGACATTACAGTCGTTTCTTGTTGTAGTAACGGTTTGTTTATTGATAAACTCTGATGATCTGAGTACCATAGAGCAGTTTTCAAGCAAGAGAAAAACAGCGTAAGTGCTAACCGATCCCTAAAAAATTTCTGTCTATCATATTATATTAGGTTTAATTAGGATATCCGTATGGTTTTTTCTAATTCTTCGATTTCAAGATTATTTAGTTCTAATATAACACATTATGGTCTACAAATCAAACACAATATATTATGATATTGATCTCCCTTGATCCAAAAAAAATTTCACACCGTAGGTTTTATACAGATTGGATGATTCAGAAAATTCTTTATCTGAAATTTAATGAGATTGTCTGTGAGATTAAACTACACGATACATCTGCGAGATTCATCGCAGGAGGAAAATATGATGCTTTTATTCGTGTATTCATGTCTAATATGTGTTTCCAAATTCTTTTCTAAATCTAAAAAAGCTGTGGCGAAGTTTTCGCACCAGTTTTTTTGAAGCGAGACAAAGTTTTATCAGCGTCATTATAGAGTAATAAAAAACGATATGTCACAAAATTGGGTTAAAGAGAGTAAATATAGTCAATAATTATTAATAGCTGATTTTTATAAACTCCGTAAATTTTTGCTACGATTTTGAATAGTATTTGAACCCCAAAGCTATTTCCCATTCCGAGTTGCCCGAATCAGTAAAAAACACCGAACACCAGTGTCTCTAGGAGGAATCGCTGTCATTACATATATGTTAAGTAGCCCAGAATTTTAGTAAATTTACTTTAGGATCTGATAATATCAATATCGATTTTCATGTTTTCTTCTTGGACAGATATGAATTCTTCAGTTCCAAAACATGGCTAATTATGAGTCATTTAGGGAGTACTACTACTAGAATTTTTTTTTACCTTGTCTATATTTAGTAAGACCCTTGAGAATCGTTATAACAATTTTCTGAAATTACTAAGCAGCACTTAACTGCCCCAATATTATTGAGAATGATTTTCATAGTCATTTATAGTGATTTTACAACTATTATAAGTTGATTTATAGATTGAAATGGCTTATTTTTGATCATTCTATCTTTTTTTGTGTCAAAGTTACATTATATTGGATAATATTTTGACTTTAATCTTAAAATTATATTTATGATTTTCCAAAGATAAACAGATCGTCTATATTAGCATATCTTTGATCCCTCATATTCTCTCTCATTTAAATATCGGGATTACGATCTTAGTAAATGTATGATGACTCAAAGATAGCACAAGCAAAATCATTATAAACGTGTAAACTTTCGAATTCCTATTGAGATGGATATAATATTCTCAGGACTCGTGGATCAGAATGAGCGTAAATACATCATGGTGTTACAGTGACTTCATGTAGTCTTTATTTCAGATCAGTCTGCAAATTGAGGATGGAGATTTTTTAAAATTTTCTCTTTTGTACATGGAGATTCAGATTCCTGAGAGCCAGGACTAGCTTGAGTCCCCCTTCTTTTATGATATTATTAACAGACTGCAGTGTAATCCAGGATCACGTTTTTGAAATCATCAATCTTACTCTTCTAAAATAATGATCCACTTCATCTGTCGGTTCATAATTAGCGGTGGTCCTTATTTTTCTGTTTTTAAGTCCGGATTGGAGTATCAGGGGTGATAGCTCTTTCAATATTTCTTTTTGTGGTCGCAGTTAATTACTCTTTATAATATTCAATTAGACTTTTTCGGTTCTCCTACGAATCATTGTTTGGTAATTAAAATTTTTTGAAGTAAATTTAGCACACGTTTTCGTTTATGTTGCATACAGAATTTCTTTCTGCGATTCTGGACGATATTGAACATAAAACTGTGAGTTAGCCCTCAACAGTGAGTTCAGTCTTAATATCTATTTTTATCCTCGTTCCAATCCTCTTCATCTGCTCTTGCCTCTTCTGCGATAATTTTACTGCGCTAGAGGGCTACTTGCATTTTTGGGCATGGTTGCAGCTTCTGAGGTTTGCTCCTGAGCAATTTTTCTGCTGATACTATTCTATTTACCCTAATTTTGGTTTCTATGAAAGAGAATACGTATTCTTGACTGCTTCATGTTCTTTATTCTGGGTATAAGAGCGTCTATTGTTTTCTGGTCCATGAGTGGTTTTATCTATTGCCTGATTTTATTCTTAAATTATATCTGAAATCACATTACTCTGTGTAGGTCATCATATCTTTCCTTTTAACTATTGCAGTAATAATAAACAAATTGAATCTCAATTAATCTCCAAAAAAGGAATTACGGCTTCCCTGAATTAGCTTTCACGTTAACATGGGTTATGCTGTGAACGCATTAATCAATAGTTCTCGTGTCTTGGGTAAGTGCTATTTTAATTTCGATTAGATATGAAACGGCTTATTTCACTGTATTTGATGCTGTATTTTTCAGTTTCTGAGGATGTTAATTATTTGAGCAGCTTCTAGGACAAGAGTTAATATCTTCTTCCCTTTCTATTTTGGTTTAAATTATAAGGTTCAAGTACGTTTAATTGAAGAAGGAGCTTCGATAAGCTCTAGATAGACTTCCAATTCTATCAACGGTATATTATTGGATATGTACGTATCTTCTGGTTTTAGGTTTCGCTCCTTTTTGCTGAAGAGTTTTCTAACCATATATTTCAACTCATTTACTGATTCTTAGCTAACAGGTACTTAATTGGTATCTTTTTAGACCATCACTGCGAATAAGTTTATGAATTAAAATTAAAAGAATTGAAAATTAAAAATTGAATATCATAATATCTGATAGTTTACCATTGTGAAAGAAATATGATGATGATATCAAAATAACGTGATTATATTAAGATTATTACAAAGTTTTAATAGATAATTATATTATTGAAGGCTGTTATTAGGAACCGAAGGCCTTCTCAAAGATTGATGATGTGCCTTCCAGGCCACATTTCACTTTATAGGTAGATATTAGTAGAATTTGATAAGTATAAACTAAGATATAAAATAAATATAATAAAGCGGTAAAGCGATAAAACCATCGTAATCTCCTCTGTGATATAACCATTCATTTCTTAACCCTTCCAGGGGCGGTAGGTCATTTTTGTCTATTTTAAGATTTTTCATTAGCTTGAGGTAGTTCAAAAAAAGCCTACTAAGCTTTTTTATTGCTATTAATTTAGAAACATTATTCGCTTAAATTATATTTCTTTTTATGCCCCAGTTTAACCCTTTCCCGTCCAAAAAATTCTGCATGAAGAAAAAATAAAGTTCTCGGATTCAGTAAAAAAAATACATAATATTATTGGCTTTATTATATAAGCTTTATGTAATTAATGACCAATAATGTGGAAAATGATGAAATATACAGAAAAAAGTTTACCAGTATCTTTACTAGATTTATCCAGGCCCAAAACTAACAAAAAATAGAGCGGAAAAAATAATTTCAATAAATAAAGCACATATTCATTATTATTAAAGTTCAAGCCAAACTTAGATGAGATTATTATTATGTTATTATTTCTTTCAAGAGCTATAAATAAAATAATTTTAATGAATAAGTAATTTGGTATATGATCGATCATTATCAATACTAAATACTATTGAGAAGGTATTCCAATATTCGTAGAATCTGATCTCAAATAAATGTATATCACCAAGAGATACAAGAGTTTCCAATGTGCATAAAATAACCAAGGTTTATTATAAACAGCATAATATCTATCTATAATAATATAAAAGCGCAATATAATCACGTTTACACTTCACAAGGGGAATTTAATCAACCCAATGAATATTTTAGCGATTTTATTGCTATAAAAATCATTTTTGTATTCTGTTAAATTCTAGACAGAAATATTTATTTTAATCAATTATTTACGATATAAAAATCTATCGAGATATATTTCTCACATAAACTAATTAAAATATGTAAAGGTTAAAATTTCATCAAAAGGCGTTAATGCGAGTTGTTTTTTTTTAATTTATGATTTTTAAGCATTGTTTAACTAATATAAATCTTAACGAATTATCCATTTTTATTACTATTTGAGTCAATATTGACCTATAATTGCTCACAATTATTGAAATAATCTCAAGAAAAATAAAAAATTTAAATAAAATTTATTTATTGAGTATAGTTAATGTTTAAAAAAATAGCAAAAAAAATTTTAGGTGCAAATTTATTATTATTAATTTTTTATGTATTTAATTAGAAAATAAAGATAATTTATGAATATTTATATCTAGATATTAAAGAAAAGGGATATGGTGAAGATTATGATATTTTATAGCATATAAACTGATTCTTATTTTTGATAAATGTTTTAAAATAAAACATGGAATATTAAAAAATTAAAAAACCAAAAATTATAAGTCTAATCAAATGAAATTAAATTGCGTTAAAATAATAACAGTTTTTTAACTATTGAAACAGCGGAAAACATTCTACCTATGTACGGTTAAGGTTCAAAAAATAAGCATAGTTTTTATAGTTATATACAGCATAATTAAACTTACTGCTGTGTTTGATACTAAGCATTGTTTTTTAGTTATAAATTTGACGAATGGAAATGGCAAAAAACAGTCTGAATTTGGGCAGGAAAGGACCTAAAAATTGGAATAGTGTAATTAGATGTTGTTTTTTAAAATCTAGTTTATGATAATTATACTTTTATATTATTGTACATTTTTATTTATTTTTCAGTTTTGGTATACCTATCAATATTATAAATGTATATTTATTTTGATTACATTTTTTTAGCTCCAGTTTTACCCAGAAAATTTTCTAGTTTAACGTTTTAAACTTCATGATCATTTGCAGAGCTATGAATTGCAAGTCTCAAACAAATTTATGCCTTTTTTATGCTTTAATTTATCATATTAAATTGAGAAGTTTAGAGCACTATTTGTAACAGTTTATAATTGAAAAAATAAAAAAAGTATCTGACGAATAAAATTGATGTGGTAATAATTAAAATTAATTTTGGTAGACTATTTTTGGTCCGCTGAACAGGAACGCGCATTTTTGAAAAAGACCATTTTCAATCTTCAGCCCGGGAAAGGGTTAAAAAAGATAATCAAACAATAATTGGATTAGTAAATAAAAAATCAGTAAAAAAAAATATAAAAAAACTTTAACAGTTATTGGATAATTTCAATAACTCATAAAGCTAATTACATACATAGAAAAAAATACGACCAGGAATCTTCCTGGGCAAAAATGCTGAGGCTAAAAAATCCAATTCATACGCATTTATAAAAGTTAGATATGAATAGAATACATTTTGGTTTTCAAGATATTTATAGCCATAAAATTTTATAAAAACAAGTTACTGTAAAAAATAGCTTTATAATTACATATTTACCCCAATTAATGACAAAACTATATGTAGCTATAGATATTATAATTGATCTATATGTTATTTTAATTATATAAAATAATATAATACAACGATAAAATTAAAGAATAAATAGATAGAAATAAAATAAATTACATTTTAGATGATAATTTGAATTAAAGATAAATATAAAAAAAAATAATATTTAAATTTAATGCAATAGAATTCCAAAGTTTGAATTAATTGATATAACCAAATGAAAAAATAATTGCAACTATTAAAATATATACTAGTATATTTTATACCACTGTTTTCGATCTGAGATTTTTAGTGGAGTAGCAGATTTTTTTTGTGTTATCGCTCCGGGTTGACGCTTTTCGAAAACAGCTATTTGATCAATATTGAAAATATTTAGTTTGACTATACATGCGAGATTCTTCGAAGGTTCAGACTTTTTTCTATTAAAATATCTCTTCGATTTAAATATACCTACTGCTAAAGTTTAATTTGAATATACTCTATCTGGATTCAAAAAAAAATTCATTAAATCAGGAGAATGCTTATTAAAATAAATAATTTCATGGGTAAAATGTCACATATCTTAATATTTATAATTTAATGCAAATTTAAATAATACTCAATACTAATGTTGGCTCAAAAAAATTTTTTTCTATTAATTTTTTTAAGCATTAGATGTTTTATTTAATTCCTTTAATTTTTGCATATCATATTTTATATATATAATTTTCGTTAATACTATTCATTTTTAGTTTTGTAGCTATAAAAGGATTTAAATCAATGTAAATTTATTTGTTATAAGTGGATTAGATCAGTTTCATATTTCAAAATGTGTAATTTATTTTAGAATTTTAATGGTTTGGAATAAGATAGATGTGGTTTGTACACTGATGATACTTATATTCAAAATTTTATATTTAAGCAATAAATCTATTAGTCATGATAACAGGTGTTCAACAATTAATATAAACCCTTGATGTAGACCTAAGCTTCTACAATTTATATTTAGTCATTTTTTTGATTAAGTTATTATTTTAGTGAATTCTGAAGAGATAAAGTCATTAATGAATTTTTTTTCTTTTACTTAAGGTGCTAAAAAACATACAATCTTTTTATTCATATACAGGTATGTCTAAAATAGTGTATAGCATATCTAAAACGTATGGATAAGTATGCAAAAAACTTTCAATAAAGCTCTTTTAACCTTAAGGGGTTTGATTTAGGTAAATGAGGGGGGTATAAGAAATCTTTGCTTTCAAGAAAACTTTTAGCTTTTTTAATTATTATACTGGATTTCTTTAATGGAATTTAGTTTCTTTGCCTAACTAAAACCTGGTCAAACCTCAGGTAAACACATTCTACTGGATCTAATGATTTATTATTATTGGTTAAATATGATATTTTGCTCTAAAAGCTATTGGCTATATATAGAAATGCACATTTATTAAATATTTACCTATTGGTTAATATATAAAAATACGAAATCATTTTTAAGCTCTTTTTTCGAGAAAATTTGGCCACTGAAAGGGTTAAGGTTCTCTCTCTCTTCTTCTTCGAAGCCCAAAAATTGAATCGACCAGTTAAAATTGCTTAAATAATTTTTACTAAATAAATATCAAATAAAGTTCATTCAACACAATTACACTCAGCTAGTAGAGTGATGGAAACTAACAATAGTATTTCCAAGCAACCGCCCAACTTAAGTTGGGCAGAAATTGCATCTACCAACCCGAAACCGCAAGATGGTATAGGTTTTGGTAGAAAAAAAATTAACAAATATGTTAACAATTACAAACCCATATCGATTTTAGAAACGATATCGGGGATAAAAACAAAAAATAAAACTATAATGTGCACGGGTGGAACCCCGTTTAAACTTGGATGCAGATTAGGATAATTTAATGTCGACATTGAGTCGGTCATAGAAGAAATACTCGAACAAATATGTGATATTCAAACATTTTTGAAATAGACCACAAAAGGAAAATTTTATTTCTAAAATTCCAAGATAAAGATAGTATGTAGTTAGTTAAAAATAAAGTAATAAAATATGAAGATAAAAATATAGAAATTCTCGAGACATCGGTTTATAGTGAGGATTACAAATACATAACGATCCCGTCCTACAACGGATTAAATATGTGGGACGTAGCTAAAGAAGCCTATGAAAAATTAGTTAACGTGAGAGAAGTTTTAGACTTATCAGCTTTAAAACATATCAAGTATAACTCATATTCATCAAAAAGTATAAAAATAGTAATTAAAACTAAAAATTAAAATTAAATCCCTCATATTATAGTAGTCATCGATATCAAAGAATCCATGTTGTGGAATGGTGCAAAAAGTATATGTACATACTGCAAAGAAACTTCCCACTGGAAAAGCGAATGCCCTGAAATAAGAGCCAAAAACGAAAAAAAACTTTAAAGAATAAGAAATAGTAGTCTAAAAAATATTAAAAAAATATTTATTGAAGAAATAAATAACAAAGCTGAAAAAAATTACAAAAAAGAAAATACAAAAAAAATTGATACTAATACCAGCGTAGAAGAAAAATCACAAAAAAACGAATCACAGGTTAAAAAAAGTATATCTGAGCCTGAAAATGAAAAAAATTCGTTGGATGATGCATCTATAATTAAGAGAGTATTTGCTTTTAGTAACTATAGGGGCGAAAACGAAATAAATAATAATGCTACAAAAAATTACAATAGTAGTACTTCATACCAGGTACACGAAAGAGACCCAGATTATTAAGAATTCCTTCTAGTTATTCTGAATCTATAAAAAATAATATTTGTGGAATTAGAAAGACTATAAATAAGAAACCCACGCTTGAAGAAAAAATGAAAAGAATGGAAAAAATTAAAATGAAAAATAGAGAAAAAAAAATAGCTGAAGAATTTTTTAATAAAAGAAACATAATACCTGAAGCTATAATTCAGTCGAAGGAGGAAAGTAATTCTATTGACGCTCTGTTAACTCTTAATAAACCTAACGGTCTTTCCACAGACCCCGGTATAAATCGCTTAACTAAAATATCAACTGACCCAAAAAAAGACGATTTCTCCTCTCCCGTGGAAAACAGTTCTATAGAATTGTCCGCGGATATGGAAGAAGAATAATCCTAAACAAATTATAAGATAACAAATATTAAAAAAAAAAAAAACGAAGAAAACGAAAACAATGAAAGAAACAATTAAAGTAAAAAATAACATAAAAATAACAACCTTTAATGTCAAAGGAATCTCAGAAAACAAAAAAAAAATAGATTATTCCCATACCTTAAAAGGTTCATCAAATCAGATATAATGTGCTTACAAGAAATCAATATTAAAGATGCAGACAAAAAATTTTGGTCCGAATATTGGGGAAATAAAGTGATCTGGTCAAAATACACAGCTACAATATTAAACAACGATGATTATTCAATCATATCCAATTATATATACTTTGATTGCAGAATTGATATTACAAATATTTTCACTACACACAAAAACCAATTAAAAATAGTTAATTTTTACTTATCCAACCATGAAAAAGAAAGAAGAATAATGATAGAATTTCTACATGAAAAATTAATAAATATATCCAATGAGCATGAGGATATTATAATATTAGGTGACATGAATATGGTAGAAAACGAGCTTACTGATAGATTCCCTGAAAAAATAACCAACAAAAAAGAATGGAGACACATTAAAAAAATTACTAACCAATAAAATTTAATCAACACAATATCCATACTCAATCCTAATGAATCCATTTTCACATGGGAAGACTATTCAGGAAAACACAAATCTAGAATAGATCATATTCTAATCCCAAAAAAACTATTTGATAACACAAAAATTATCGACATCGGGTCCACTGAATTTTCAGACCATAAATGTATATCGATCCAATTGAATCAATCACAAAACCAAAGTAAAAAAACAAATACATGGAAATTAAATAATAGTCTATTGGAAATAACAGACTTAAACAATACAATTGAAAGGCAGCTGAAACAGGCCTGTAATTCATTAAATGATTGGGTAATGCTCAAAAAAAAATTAAAAAAGTTTATACCAACTATTCATATCACAACAATAAATACTACAAGCTAAATAACCTGGAATTAACGAATAAAATAATCATCAAAATGATAAAAAATCCACACACCAATGAATTGAATAAGAACAGTTATATCAAAGAAATAAAAGCAAATGAGAATCGAATCAAATCATTCAAATAAAAAAAAATAAACTGGACGGGGTAATAATACGCTCACGAGCCAATTGGACAGAAAAAAATGAAAGGTCTAACAAATATTTCTGTGGACTGCTTAAATCTAGAGAAAAACGAAAAGAAATAAACGAAATATCCAATAAAAAAGGGGAAACTCTGACAGAAAAAAAAGAAATTATAAAAGAAGCACATTCATTTTATAGAAAATTGTTCCAAAAAGGCCACACATCATCAATCAGCCAATTAAATATACTATCAGGAATAATATCTAAGCTTATTAGTACAGAAGTACATATGCTTAAAAATAAGATTGAAATAACAGAGATAATGAACGTAATAAACGATTCTACCAATAATAAATCTCCAGGGCATCATGGGTTTTCTTTTGAATTCTATAAAAAATTCAAAGAACAAATATTTAGCCAATTAGAGAAAATATTTAATAATAATCAAGAACTGAAAAAATGGAATAGCCTGAATGGTGGCTCCACGATAGTTCTGATTCCAAAAAAAGGAGACTTAAAAAGCCTCAAAAACCATCAACCAATAACTCTCTCTAATGTAGATGAGAAAATTTATACAAAAATAATTACTAATAGACTTCAGAAAGTAATTGGAAGAATAATTGATAACCGCCAATCGGGTTTCATTAAAAATAGAAGCATTTTCGATAGTATCTATACCACAAACGTCCTATTCGAAAATAGCATAAGCGATCCTAATAGAACCAATGGATATTTAATTATGATTGATCAAGAAAAAGCATACGACAGAGTTGACTGGGTCTATATGTACAAGTGTTTAGAAAAATTCGGATTTAGCCAATCTTTTATCGATTCATTAAGAAACATATACGAAGGATCAAATACAAGGGTATGCATAAATGGTACCCTTACTGAACCAATAATTATTGAGCAAGGACAAAGACAAGGGGACCCGCTCTCACCATTATTATAAAATTTAATAATCGAGCCTTTCCTAAATAGTCTGAGCAATAATATACAGGGGATAAAAGTGGCCAACGAAAACTTTAAATATCTAGCCTATGCAGATTATTTGTTAATAGCAATTAAAAACCAAAAAGATGAATCAATATTAAAAAAAAAACTCGAACTTCATTCGCTAGCCTCAAACGCAAAAATAAATATAGAAAAAACGATCTACATAAAAATAGGAAACCCAGAGATCGTCTGGCTAGATCAAAAAGCTATTAACCCAATAACAACTTTCAAATACCTCGGAATTCACTTTTCATCCAAGGGAATGTCGATCAAAAAGAACCAAGAAGCCCTAATTGAAAAAATAATCGATAAAATCAAAAATTTAACGAATAGAAAGCTATCTATAAAAGGAAAAGTATTAGTGGCTAATAGTTTTCTACTCTCCAAACTCTGGTACACTGCACACGTAATACCATTCGACAATGGTTTTATCAAATCTTTAAAGAAGATAATAAATGGATTCATATGGAGCAATAAAAAAACACGAGTAAAAATTGATACGCTTGAACTGGATATAAAGAATGGAGGTTTGGGATTAATTAACATCGAAGCCCAGTCAAAAACACTTTTTTTTTAGGTGGTACAACGAATTTATGACAAATAAGGACATAATATGAAGAAATATAGCGGCTATCAATCTCAAATCGCTCGTCAATAGATATGATAAACTCTATAGCAAGCAAGACGTACTGGCTAACAATGAGCCGCCAAAACACTATAAAAAATTTCCGCCAATATGGAACGAATCAATAAAAATCTCTAAATATATTTATAAGCTAAATTCGACAGACATACACGACTGGCCATACGAACATGTTAAAATGCTCGGCCTAAGTAATATTAATAAATTAATTGGTATGAGCCTTAATAAAAAATATTTAAACTGGCTAATTAGTAACGGAATTAACAACTGCGATCAGTTCTTTAGTAAATGTACAATTATATGGGAGAACGATTCAGATACCATATTTACAATTGATATCAGGAACTCACCTAAGAACTTCTCAATAAACTTAATTTTAAAAAATAAATGGTTCAATAAAGAATATTCGGAAACAGAAAAAATATCCAATGATTTATTTGCAGATGGTCATTCACCTTCAAATCAACTGAAAAACAAAATAATAAAAAATAAAATAGATGTTGAAAATAGGAAAGAGCTAATGGTAGCACCCAAATGGAATAAAATACGAAGAACAGTGAACACATACCAATTGTTTAACTGGATGAGGATACATAATATTGATCTGGAACCTAAAATGACCAGTCATTTATGGCTGCTATTTCAAAATTCCCTGAATACTGGCGAAAAAATGAAAATCTGGAACAAAGGAGTGTTTAGCCAATCACAAGAATGTAAATCTTGTAAAGAGATAAAGAAAAAATTCCACATATATACTTTGGCTGCAGGCGAGTAAACGATTTGCGGGAAAATATATATAATTTTATTACGAAAAATTCGTTCGACAGCGGGATATCTAATAGAATAACCACCGAGGTTATTTACGACTTTCTAAAACCAGTGGAGAAGAAGTTTTCGAAAGTAGATAACCTGTATGGTTTAGCAATTTGTATTATAAATAAAGAAAGGGTTAACTCGGCCCTATCAGAAACAAACATAACTGGAGAAGGTATATTCAACCGATCGAAATATGAATTACAGCAGAAAATCACTTTGGGCTTTAAACATACTAAGAAAAGAGAATCCTGGCTAGCTATAAGAACCAAATGGTTCTCAATAGAGCCTGGAGGGAAGCTGGTGTTCAGCGATAGTTAATATCACCAACACTCGTTTTCCCCTCTTCTCTTTCTCCAGTTCCTACACCTATATATAATTACAAATCTATTCACATTTTTATTAAGTTATAATTGTTTTATTATAAATAAACACATTTAAAAAGAGAAAGGGTTAAGGTTCTAAGTCTACGAGGCAATTTTCCTTTAGGGAAGTATAGGAAGGGTCAATAATTTTCGTGACCTTCAGTCCCTAAAACAGTCATCAACTATTTTTCACTTAACTTAGGAGAGTTTAGACTGTTCTTCGGGAACGAAGGTCTTCTCAACGATTGGTGTGTTGTTTTTTTGAGAATTGTTGAGTTTTCAGATTGAGAAATTGACCTATTATTATTTGGTTTGAAATAATAATTATTGAATGCGATTGCTCTACTCCATTCTTCCTGGAGTAATATTTTTTCAAGCAATAACTCCAGGAAAAATTTTTTTTTAGTTAAGACTGCTCAATTACTATGAGCATAGTTATTGGATACAATAGCCAATAAGGATAATTTTACTCAATTTTCAATAGTTTTGTTTGATTGTGGCTTTGAATTATGTGCAAATACAAAGAAAATTTTGTTTATGTACTCGTCAATAGCACAGCTTTCAGTCAATTTTAAATATAATTTCAGAGTTTTTATAGGAAAATTATTTATATTTTCGCCTAAAGGTGCAAGAAAAATGATTTTTGGCACTTACCCTTGTTTCTTGGAAAGCAGAGGTACAGTGGTTTTCCGTCTTTAGATTTTCTAATTTGAAAGTGTTGAATTTCTTGAAATTCACTTGTGAGCCTCAAAAATTTGACAATTCCAGGAAAGTAGCTACTTTTTTGGCTAAAAATTTTAAGTTTAGGTCCTCGTTTTTGCCCCATTTATTAAGGTAAATTAACAATTGCTCAATGTTCCATGTAGGGAATTGGTAAGAGCTTTTTTCTGCCCTATTTTTTATCTCATTCAATAGTTTGCTGTTTCTTCTGCCTGAGGTTATTGGGCTGATTGTTGAGTACAGCGTTCTCAAGTATTCTGAGATTGCATAGCGTGAATCAAAACTGCTGCAGGTTTTAATTTCAGTGATGCAAGTTAGTTTTCCTGATTTAATGGATCATATTTTATATGATCTATTCGATTAACGAAAGCCCGTGAAATATAAATTTTTAGGAATGAAGAATACTTTCGTTTTTTAGCTAGCCAGATAGATTGATTTATCAGCTGCAAGACAGACGGAGATAATTTTTGTGGGCTTTCCCTGATATTTTCCACGCGCAAATTTCACATTGAGGGTGTGCCCCCAGTAGTATCATAGGAGGGCATATAGCAATCCTCAGTAATAATGGGTACCATGGTTGAGCTGTCCAGTTTGGTGCTATAATTACCATCTATATATTTTCCATCGCTGCTCAGCGCTGAGTTGGGAGTAGTAAGAGTGAGGGTGGGTTTGCATAAGCCCCCAATTTCGGCCAAGGATTGGCGAGAGCATCCATACTCATTGAATTTAGATCTGGTATTTGAGAATAATACCTTATTAGATGTCGATTTACCGCTGAAGCATATAAATCGATCTTTAGAGGACCCCACTTTCTGTTCACTGAGTTGAACAAGTGCGTGGGCAGCCTCCATTCCCACGTTTTGTGGGAGTTCCTTGACAGCCAATCTGCTAGTATATTCTCGGATCCGGCTATATTGTTTATGTCTACTCTGATGTTGTTCTTCATGGTTATTTCCCAAAATTCCTTTACAAGATTTAATATCTTGCGATTTGACGTCTTTCCTTTGTTCATGAAGATTTATTTTGTGGTCAGGTTGTCTGTTTGTATTCTCACTTTTGTATATTTCCAGAGATGCGCATGTAGTCTCAGAGAATGTAGTAAGGTGACTGCTTATTTGTAATTCGATGATTCGGCTTGAGTCTTCAGATTCCAAACTCCCGCCATGGACAATAAGTTGCTTGTTATTACCCAGCCGGTTCCAGAAGCATTCGTTGTAGCAGGTACGTTTTCGTTTGGATTTGAGGGTTTCAGCATCAATGACGACGAGTTTCGATGGTTTAATTGGGTGTCCCACTGCTTCAGATCGCTCAGCGTCAGTGCTGAGAGTGGGAAAGGCGCGCTGTATCTAAAGTTTTGCTTCTTTAGGGCGTTTTTTTTTTGTCGATTTGAAGCTATCTTGATTAAATTGCAGTAGACCCTATTGCAGCTGCTGCTGCATAAAATAGGATGCTTAATCCCATTGCTTGTATTACTGTTATCTGGCGGTGAATGGCTTTGCGAACTTACCTTCTGATTTTCTTTGATCTTTCCTGGATCAAATTTATCGACACTTTCAGGGTGTCTAACTCTACGCCTAGGAATTTATGACGGTTTTTCTGAATATTAACTGTTTTTTTTTTTGAGTTTCATAGTGAATCCAAGATTCTCCATGTTCTTCAGAGTTATCGCTGTGTGTCTATAGCATTCCTCCGGTGAAACTTCGATCATATCTATATCGTCTATGTGCAAAATGAAGCGTATTACGATCAATCTGAGTGGCTCGATTGCAGATTTCGTAATTTTGAGAACACTCTCGTAGCGGTAATTAGTTCAAATGGCAGCAAGAGGAACTCGTATATCGTGTCGGTGTGCATGAAGCGGCACATTTCTCTGATTCTCAATTTAAAGGAACATTGTGATACTCTGATCTTATATCCAGCTTTAAATAAAAATCTCCAATTAATATCATGTCTCTCAGCGACAAGTACCTTCCATCTTGAAACTTATCTTTATGACGAATTCTTTGATATTCATGATACTCATAGCGGGCGTATCTTCTCCGGTTGTTCCTTCCCAATTATTGGTGAGAAAAGGTTTTTTTTTGTATCCAATGCTACTCTTATTGTCCCTAAGTCTAAATATTTCTGGATATTCAAGCCAATGGCATGCTAATGAGTCACTGGAAGATTTTACATTTTCTTATTGGTAGGGGATGGTTGCTTTGTGAATAGTATTTTCTACCCATTTTTCAATATATGGATTACCAACTAGTTTTTTATGTGATTTAACAATTGGTTGAGCCGGTTTGATAGACAGTGATGCATAACTTGCAGTGTGTGTGGTTGTACGATTTGAGTAACCATTTTTAAAAAAATTTTGATTTTACTGGGAAATTTGTTTCTGAACCTCGAGGAAATCGGTTTCCGGTCTTTTTTCCCGATTTTTAATATAAAATTTTTTCTTTTTTATCAACTTATTGGTTCATTCTGGTACTTTTTGGTGAAAAAGTATTTCCCTGACCGGCGGGCCAAAGGTCTGTGACAGAATACCTTCCAAATATTATTTCTTGGTTTGAGGGTACACTTTCTGAGTTTATTAAAATTTTTATTTTTTCGAAATAATTTTCCCTGTTGTAATAGTCCGTCGTTTTTAGCCTGGCCCATGACTTCAGTCTTTGAAGATATTCGTACTTTCCATATAAACTAGAGCTTCCAGATTTTTTCCCGATCCACTCTGAAACCCCTGTTGGTTACTCGAGTTGGTACCTTAGTTTCACTGTGGTATCTGAATATAGGTGTACTGGCTTCCGTTTCCTTGGCTGCTTCTATAGCTGATTTTTTGATCAGTTTAATTTCATTTTGAGCTACTTACCCATCTAGATTTTCTGATTCCCAGGTAGTTGGGGCTTCGTCGTATAGGCTGATACTGGTTGTGTAATTGGTGCGGATAATTGTTTAAAGGATTTCTGGAGAGTGCTTTCTATGCAGTTTCCTTTTCTTCTTGACTGTCTTTTAATTACCTTTTTTTAAATTGCATTGGGATGGAACGAGTATTGGTGCTCTGGGATATCTGTTCCAGGTTCTGCAGTGGCGAGATCTTTGTCATTCGTGAACTTTGGAATAAAGAGTCTCTTTTTGAATTTATCCACATTAGCGCGTAGTGAAACGCAAGTCTGGCAAGATCTTGGGAGCTGACGCTGATCTCTTCAACAAAGAGCTTAGTCTCGAGTTCTGTCGGATCAACTATATTTCTTAATTCTCTTGATATTTCTTCGATGTATAACCCGATCTTTGTGAGATCAAAGGCAAACTGCTCGGATTCGGAAAATAATTTGTCATCCATTTCTGAGTGTTAGGTGAGTTTAATGTTTTTTTTTATTTCATTCAATTTAAAAAACCCCTCTCTTGGCGCGGGGCATCATTTATTAATTATAGATACCGATTGCGATGCAAATTTGTACACACAGTCATGGTTTCCATATCACGCTTGGTTCTCGGGACTGGGACACTTAGAACAATAGTTTTAGGACTCACCATCTGTTTTACAGATCCTTTCAAGTGTATAGTTTTTAGCCTAGATTCTGGGGTTGATGATTTCTTGAAAGTTTTCAAACGCTGAGTTGAGCGTTCGAACTTGAATTCCAAGAGCTTCATAACTCTGTTTTTGTTCTTTGCTTTTTTAGGAATTCATTGTTCATATTAAAGTAAAGTTTAAAGATTTATTAGATATTTTCTTTTAGAATTTATTTTTTATCTGCGCGAAATGAGGCTTTAGAAATGGCTACTTATACCATGGAAATGATGTCTATGGTTTTATAACTTTATTTTATTTATTTTATATCAGTCTTTACTTACCAATTCTATTAATATCTACCAATAAAATGAAATGTAGATGAAAGATCTACCACAAATCGTTATGAGGACCTTACGGTCCAGAAAAACAGTCTAGACTGTTCTAGTGTAAGTGAAGAATAGTTGCGTATTAGATTTTTGTTGGTTTTTTTTGAAATACAATATTTTATCATATTAAAGGCTGTTATACTTAATATGGGATATTCTTAACTAAAGCGGAATTATTTCTTTTAGAATTTTTTTCTGCCTTTTTAAATTAGGCAAAGGTATTGATTGTATCTTATAACTATTTGGTGGTATTTTCTGGTTATATTTAAAAATAAAAGTAATGTTGATATGGCGGGAAAACTTGGGAGGAAAAGCTTGGCTCCAGGAAATAATCTCTCATATAACCACTACATAAAAAATAATGATTAATTAACCCTTCCCCGCGCGGTAGACCGATTTAGATCCTCGAAATATAGCCAACAGTATTCGGTTGAAGTAATTAAATTCCTAGGCTTTAAGAATCATTGGTATAATATACATTTATGTAAATAATAGGCTTGCTTTTAATAATAAAAGAATAAAACCTTAACTGTTAATTAGAGTTTAAAATTTATTATCCAATAGATTAACATTAGTTTATGTTGTATCCAATTATGGACTATTACGGTATTTATAAGTATTAGTCATGATTATTGTTAGCCAACTCGGGGGTGTAATTTATTTTATCAAGCATAACCAACCATGTTTCGTACAAACAAAATAAAATCGAATTATTCAGTTTCATCGGATATCTAAGATTACATATCAAATAGGAAATAGGCTTAAAAAATCTAGCGAGTTAATAATTTTACAAAAGTGCAAGATGGTTTGCTTCAGAAGTAGTTTTAGTTCAATATAAATAGGTTCTGCTCAGTTACGGTCAAAGTGTAGAAATTAGTTTCTTGATATTTCAACTAAGCTTATACTTTTTTTTTTTTGAAATTTATAAAAATGTCTGATACCAAGATAAAGGCTGTATTATTCGATGTCGATGGAACATTGCTAGTAAACCGATTTAAGCTCATCTATTATATTATTGTTGTAATATTATTTTTCTGTTATTTTTATATCATGCTAGGACACAGAAATCCTCTATTCTGAAGCAATTGGTATTTTAAATACAGAACCTATAATTATAATTCTATAATCAGTTCATTTTTCATAATCTCTTTTTGTTTTTACTAGATTTCGTTTTAAAGGACTTTGGAACGCGATTAACGAACGATGTTAAAGAAGAAATGATGGGCAGAGAGTCATTAGACGTAAAATTACTTATCTTTTTTCCCTCTTTATTGTTGATTATTTCATTCCCCATTTTTATATGTAATATTTTCGGAAATTTATTCTTTTTCTTTATTTTTAATCTTATAAAATTAGGCAACAAACATCTTGATTCAAAGAACCGGGATTGATATTTCACCTCAAGAATTTATTTCAAGAGTTGATATAATCAAAGAAGAGGTATTCAAAAAGGCTAAACTCATGCCTGGCGCTGAAAAGCTCATCAGGCATTTGCACAAATTCAAAATACCTATCGCGATTGCAACTAGCTCTTACAGAAATTTCTTTGAAATCAAAATAAATTCACATTCCGAGCTCTTTTCACTCTTTGGAAACAATATCACTTGTGGAGACGATGCTTCAATAACCCATTTGAAACCAAACCCTCAAATATATTTTGTAGCTAGAGATTTGCTAAAAATTCCGAATCTTAAAAACGAAGAATGTTTGGTATTTGAAGACGCACATAATGGCGTGAAATCTGGCTGCAATGCTGGAATGAAGGTATTGACACCTTCCTATTCCCATTCTCTTCCATTTAATCTTATCCCCTATCCTTTTTTCAAATTACTTTGTTCATTTGTTACGCAAGTTTTTTTTTCATTTTACATTCTTGGTTAAAATTCTTACTTTATGCTTTAATAGGTTATATGGATCCCAGATTTCAGATTTCTTAACAAATCCAATATTCCAGATAATTTACATGGAGCTCATATACTTCTTGGATCTCTTTTGGACTTTGTACCCGAAGAATATGGCCTACCACCTTATGAAGATTGATTTTTTTTTTTTACTAGCGCCATTTAGTTTTATCGTATTATTTTATATTAATCCCTTGAACGTGTAAATTAGCATTTTTATTTATCCCCACAGTTTCTGTTTTTTAGTTTTACAGAAGCTGTGCTGATGATATTAATTGCTTTTAATTCAACTTAAAATGTTCATTCAAACTGTATTCATTAAAAATGCACCACTCTCTTTGACAAAATATGACTGAAGTTAATGCCAAAGTCAAATTAAAAGTAGGTATCATTGGGTAAAAAGATCTTAGAATCAAAAAACAATATTATTTGAACTTCATTAAAGTTCATCAGTGTTGTTGGAGCCCATGAATAAATAGATTCTAATGGTAAATATTTTTATTTAAAGTTCTTATTTCATAATAAATGAATAGCGATAATTAGATCGAATGAAGACATTGTAATTGTATGGAGAAGAGGAAAATAATTATAAAAAAAGTATACATGATAACTATAAAAGAGTCAGAAATATTACAATGATAAAAGTTTGATGGATATAGGATATAAATCAAGGCCGAATAATGAAAAAATTATTTAAACAACACTATTCCTAGCAAAACACCAGCAACGAAAAATATAAAGGAGATAACGAACCAAATGAAGCCGCAACATTGGGATGGAAAACCGGTGGCTTTTGCGAATTTAGAAGCATCACTTTCATTGACCTTTCTTACAACTAAATCTTCAACGATGTCCCATAAACAATAAAAGCAACTCATTACACCCATAAACAAAACAAAGTATCTTAAGCCGACTCCGTTAAAGAAGATCCATAGCAGAACAATTGGGATAATGAAAAGAACAGTAATAAAGCGGGTGAGCCAGTTCCGTGCCCAGAAAAGAGTGGATACGAGGCATAGGATAATTATTACAGACATAATTTTCGAAGCCAAATCATTGTAGCCGCACATAATCATAAGAGCTCCAATAAAGGAGCTGCCGAGATACCCAGCTGGCATAGTGAACCACCAGAATCCGCCTCTCATCAAAGTTGCACCACCTTCATTTGGATCAACAGTAATTGCCATTATTTTTGCTCCTGTACAGACTCCAGCAAAAGCGTGGCTAAATTCATGGAAAGCTACAGTGACAAGTTTAAAAGGGTAAAGTATTTGTTTGAGTATTGGAGTATTCCATGATATAAGTATGAATACAAGATATCCGGCCATAACATACAATGTACGTTGCTGTTCCTTAGTGGGAGTGATTGCGTTTAACACCTCTTGGTTGGTGATTCCATCGCGCCTAAATAAATGTTCAGGTATTACAGCCATATTATTAATGTATATTATGCAATTTATATATGTATTATTTTGATGTTTTTGAGAGTATTTTCTAAGGTATTTCGTTAAGAATTGGTTGTAAAGCTCGATATAGAGGATTCAAAACTTTTGCAAGATAAACCGATAAATACTTTATTGAATAAGTTATATGCCTGAGTGTCGTTGAACGAGTGATGGAAGGATATGAAAAATGATTTAAAGCAATACAAAAGTGTAGGGCTATGTGCGAATTGAGATAAAGCGCTAAATAAATGCTTTTACAGACTAAACAAGATATTATTTTAGTCTGCTTTGCAAAACAGTAACTTAATTTTTGTATTCACACTTGGCAATATATTTTATTTTAATTATTATCCCAAAGATATTTGAATAATTGACTTTCTATTTATCCAATCAAATTAACAGAATGATATAAATTAGTATGGTTGGCTATTTAATAAACTCTAGCACAGACTAGCAAATAAAACTTAATTTTCTTTTAAATTTCATTTGAAACTTGAAAATCAAGTATTTATACCTGTTATTTTATCTTAATTTACGCTTAGTTTTGTACGAAAGCTATAAAAGCCTTAGAAAAAATAAAATACTATTCGCCAAGTACTGTCTTAGATTTATATAACAATCAAAAATAATTTATCTGGCAAATACATTACAACTTAATTAATATAATTGGGTACAAAAAAAACATATTCCATGCACAAGTCAATCTAATGGCAATCTGTCATTTAATTAATCTAACACGAACAGTAATCTACATAACAATATTGCAAGGCAAATTCATTACAGGTCTTTACTATCGAATTTATAAAAGTTTCGCTCAATTGTTAAAAAAAGACCAAGCAACATCTAAAAAAAAAAATTCATGACGTGGCGGACTTTTTTTTTCTCGAATTTCTTAATAGTAGTTTTAAGTTGATTCTAAAAGTTTCAATCAAAACTATTCAACATATCAATCAACTTTATAAAATCTTGAAATCTAATTGAAATTAACTCAATAGACTTTCTAATACTTAATTGAATTACTAAAGAATCTGCTTCTAACTCTTACTCATCCAATAATTTTTTAAAAAAAACTAATTTATTGATTCATTTGATTTTTAATAGCAATTTATTATTTGCTGGTATTAATCTGTAAGCCAATAGTTGAATGGTTTTCAGAATTAGAATATTTTATAGAACTTTGTTGACTATTTTTTAGCTAAAAAACATCCTACCACTCAAAAAAGGTTTAAATGATTTAATTCAAAAAAAAAAAAAAAAAGATTTGATACAAATAAATAAAACAGATTTTACTAAGCCTACTATAAAATTAATAAATTGATTTATTCAATTATAAAATCATATCAGTTTATTTTACTTTTTCCATCGTAACATTTTTTTAAATATGTACGATTTAATAATTATTCTACTCGTATTAGTTAATAAAAAAATTAATCAAAAATATCAGCATAAAATTTTTTTCATTAAAAAAATTTGTATCAAACATTCTTTTTTTTTTGTTACTAAATATAATTAAATTAAAATAATAAATTTTGGAGATTCTAAAGTGATATACCAACTCTTTATTTAGCTCAATATTAGAATAGTCTTTTATTATACAACTAAAATATTTGTTATGATGTAATTATTCTAGCTAATGGCGGCAGTCTTTATCGTTATTTTTTTTCGTGCTCGCGTTAGCGTTTGTTGCTAGACATCCTAGTTAGATTTATTACGCACATTAAAAAATCAATTATAGCTTTAAATTTATTGAAAAAGGAATTGATTATAGTTGAATTAAATTATTTAAATTAATAAAATGAAGAGTAAAAAAATCAAAATAGAGTTGAGAAAAGAAATAGAAAATTTGTTGTGAAAGCGATACGAAAGTTAAAAGGGATTTATTCCAATTCAATTCAAAAAATTGAAAGGGCTACGAAAGAGTAAAAAATCTATATTTTATAAAAATATTGAGGTTTTATTATATTTAAATGGTTGGAATAGTCAAATATAAGGATTTGAATTGTATTTGGTACTTTTAGAAAGCTTATTTAGTCGATTAGTATCATCTTTGAAACCTAAAGAAATTCGATTGATACGTTGATTTATTTCGCCTGAAACTTTAGAATCAACTTTTGACTATACTGAAATAATTCGGTAAAAAAAATTCTGCCGCTTCACATATTTTTTTTTAGATGTAACTAAGGTGTTATTTACAATTAAACGAAAATTTCACAAGTTCGATTCAAAGCTATACATAATTTACATAGCTCATATAAATTAATTTTTTAAATAAATTAAAATTTAAAAATCAAGTAAATTTACTTTATAATTTAAAAGTAAATAACTTTTTGAAGAAAATCAAGATTAAAGAAATTGTTATTCAAAGTTTATCTAGCATATCAAAATTATATTAAAGATACTGTTATTATTATTATTATTATTATTATTATTATTATTATTATTATCCTTAAAGAAATTAAAATGATATATTGTAACAAAAATAAGGATATTTTTATTTTCCATTAACGTTTTTTTTTCGGATAAATTTCTGAATAAATTAACAATTTAATAACGAAATATTTATTGTTGGTAGAAAATGAAAGATTATGGAATTATATAATAAAAATTTATTAAACACCCTTCAATATTTTAATTCTTAGATTTTTATTTGCATCGAAATAAAATTGATAACCTCTATATAACAGTATTTTATACTTAATTCGATCCCCTTTTCGAATGCATGTTCTTTTTATTTGATAGAAATTGCTAAAAGTAAGAAATTTGACTATCAATAATTTTTAAAAAAATGTGTTTTTAGATAAACATTTTTTTATATCTATTTCCAGTTTATAAAAAATATTTCATTTAATAATTAATCCTATTGTTAGATTCAAATGTAATTTTTATTAAGAGAAGGAGAAAAATTGAAAGACTTAGAGATTCATTTTTCGAATCTCTTAGTCTTTTGTACTATTATATAAAATAATTTGATAAGATAATTAAGATCAGCGAATTAATTAAAATTGGTCCAATCAAATCTTAACATATACGGCTTTATTTATTGCTTTTTTATGGCACATAATATAAGAAGCTAATTAATTTGTAATTCAAGGCTGCTTGAATAATTTTCATTTCAATAGAAAAAACTGGATTAAATGATTTTCAGAAAAATTAGCTATTATTTCTGCTAAAACTAAAAAAAGTTCAAAATATAAATAGCTAGTATTATTTATAATAGCTTTGATGTTATTCGTATGTAAAATATATTTCTGTATGTCTTTTTATATTAATGAACTTCAATTTAATAGTTAGTATTGTAAAAGTGGCTAAAAATAGTATATAATAAAATATTACTAAAGTAACTGATTTTTTATACAAGTTAAAGAGGTACATTTAAAATTAATAGATAGGATTTCTTTGACCTATAAAACCATAAAATTGATATAAAAGTATATAATAAATAGATTTTATAACTGCCCTCTTAAGAATTTACCTCAATATTTGGGTTTTAGTAAAATGAAATACATAGATAATTTAAAAAATATGATTACACATATATTAATCGATAGAAAAAATTTTATTTCAAAATTTTCCGTACTATAAAGAAAAAATTAATCGTGTATTATTGAATAGATTTATATTGTAATATTTAGATATAATATTCATTATTCTAAAAATAATCTATTAAAAAAAGGAAATTTATTCAATATTAAAATCTAAAAACATTATGCCAAATTTTCGATGAGTTTTTTTACCAAAATTTATTATTTCCATTATAAATGAAATATATATAAAATTGATCACAATAATTGCTATAAATAGAAAATATGTAGAAATTTCTAGACTAATATGATTTAATAAAATATTTTTCCAAATTTATAACAAATATTCGCATATAATAATCTATTATAAAATCAATTAAGTAAATTCTGATCATAATAAAAATTGTTTTTTATTTATTCAGATAAAAAAATTAACAAAAGAGTCGCAATGAGTATTATTTAATTTTTCAATAGTTAATAGTTAGTACATTTATTGATAAATATTTCTAAAATTAAATCATAAAAAATAGATAAAAAATAATTTTAACGAGAAAAAACAAAAGATTATTAATTTTCAAAAGTAAAGGTTAAATACATATAATATATTGGAAATATATAAATCAAATATAAAGCAAAAAAAAGTATAAAAACATATAGAAGGCCTAATAAAAACGTGTAAATTGTATAAAAAACCAATAAAATTCTTTTATAGCTAATAAAATTGAAATAATTTATAAAAATATTTCACCCGACTCCCCTCCGCTGTCATATCAGCCCTATACTCTCTTAATTCTGGTAAAAATGGAATAATTAAGCACCTATATCCTGAAATATAAGCGATCTGGCAACACGAATGCCGTCCAAAAATTTCTCTGTTTCCAGCTCGAAATTTGGACCGGCGGTGCCAGCGCGGAGCTGGATATAAGATTGTTTAGACTCCCCCCCCCCCAAGGAGTTTCCCGACTAGCCTCAACCGGGCTTTATCGGAATTCAAAAGCAATAAATTGCTGTCCGAGCGGATCGAAGCTGGTATGAACCGGCCAATCGTTATGGTTCTAACTCTGCGCCACAGGGCGCAGTCTAATAATATATGGTCCACTGTCTCAGGTTTCTGGAGGCTGCAGAAGGGACAAAAGTTTTTGTATTTTCGGTCGATGATTTTGGCGTTGGCCATGCGCTGGGCAGTCCAGTAGCTGCCCATTCGCATTCTGCCGACGTCCTGGAGGCCCAGCCTCAGTGTTGGATGCTGTGCGGTGAGGCCAATCCAATTGCCTTTATTTTTGATATTTCGGCTTATTGCCCAGTGTTGAATTTTCGATTTGCTATTTTTGGCCTTTCTATTGGCCAATGAAATCACAGTCTGTCCAGTGGCGTTTTTGGTGCAGTATTTCTTGATCCACCTGGAGCATCCAGTCACCCAGGTGGATTTCTGCGCCTTGATAGGCTGGTTGATGAGGTCGGCGATCCATGTTTTGGACGCCGGCCACTTGATTAATGCACGCTCACGGGCAGTACTGGTGCGCAGGAACACTGAGCTGATGCCCAGTTCCTCGCGGATCCGCTCCATAGCGGCATTTTTTCCGAACTTAGCAATCATGCAGGTTGCCTGGTCAATTACGGTTTGAATGGGGCGGCATCGGTTTTCGCTCATACCGAAGGTCTCGCCACCGTAGCACCCAATAGGTAGCAGGACCGAATTTATGAACCGAACTTTGAGTTCGGTGAGTACGTCAGAGCGGTTTAAAAGATAATACCCAGCATACATGGCCTTATTGTTTGCTTTGTTGATTTGGTTGTTTTTTCCGCCCCTGATGGGTTGGCATAAGTCTTATTGAGGGATCGGGTGTCTCCCGATCTCCCAACTGCACCACCATTAACTTGCTTAATGGGGCGGAAATTGGTGGTAAAGTTTGCATGCTCGTTCTGACGAGCACGCCTACGCTTCACGGGCCTGAATTCGTTCATTAGAACGTTATCAACAGCTGTTGTTGATGCTTCAGATGGTACATGAGCAAAAATTGGCCGACCGATCAGGATCTCGAATCTTGATCGCCGATTTCAAAAAAAAAATTTTTATGTTATTTTTTTTACTTAACTTGTACTCCTGACCGTGAGGTTTCAGATGCACCCAAAGATGTCTTCGGATTCGCAGTGAAACCGGTCTGTTTTAGAGTTTTGGTGTACGTACTGCAAATTTCAGCACTAAAAAATTTTTAACAAAAGTTTGCTTAGGTTAATGTTTTTTTTAAACTATACTATGTTGTTGCTCTAAGCAAGCTGAACAAAGTTTAATTAATGATTGATGCCGTGTCGGCAACGGTATTGATGTTATAAACGATTTTATTAACGAAATATGACAAAAAAGTGTAAAAAATAGACTAAATTTCAAAAATTTCTAAGTGTATAAAAAAATTAATAATTCTCTGTGTTCTGATAGGGCCGCTTGAAAGAAAATATTTTCCAAGTGAGAGTTTGTTTTATTTTATTTAATAGTTATAACCGATTTTATTGATAAAGATTGTACAAAAAGTATTAAAAACTAGCTTAATTTTCAAAAAATTTTCTAAATTTCTAAGTAAATAAAATATTAATAATTATCTGTGTTCTGATATGGCTGCTTGGTTGAAAAAATTTTACAAGTGAGAGAGAGTGTGTGTAATGTATAATATATATAATTTAATAGTATTCATACAGATAAATAATTATTTATATTCACAATCAAAGAATTTATGACTAATATCTATTTGAATAATAAGGAAAATAATTATTGAAAAATGTTTTAATAGATTATTAAATTAAGTAAAGTTTCCATTTATTATGTCGTCGCCGTATCTGTCCTGGATTATAAGTATCTTGAATGAACCAGGTCCATTAATGCGACTTTAGCATGCCGGCGTATAAAGCGGCGTTTTTATAGCATAGGTAATTTATAAGCTTCCAACTAATATATAAATCCCAACAGAAAGGAACTCTATCAAGTTTTAATACAGTTTTTAGAAGCAATAATAATTTCAATGCGTTTTGGTATAACCAAACTATTAAAGCAAAGTAGTCAGAGAAATGGTTAGATTTAAAGGCCGAATAAATTACGGCATTGAAATTAAACTCGTTTCTAAAACAGCAATACATAGAATAGTTTGGGTGTTAACGAATGAGACCATAATCATTAAAGGCTAAATGGAATATTTAGCAGACTTGATAATTATGGATCAGGCATTAACCAAGTATATATTTTATAAAAACTGAATTACGATGTAACTTTATATTATCTATAAAGTGATCAGAAATAAATGATATTAAAATCCATTTAGGTAATTTCGAGTTTTATATGTATGGGGACTATTCGTTTATGTGAAATGCCACAGTTTATGTAACCAATTAAAATAGTACAAGCACTAGAAAATACTGCTGGCGAATTATTTCTAAGGAGATGATTTTGATCATTCCACCTGCCAATGAACACTACAATTTTGAAATGAAAAGTATACATAGCGAATAATATGTGCTTATTTATAATTGTAAATAAATATAGCGAATAGCAGTTATTAATAAGAATATTTGTTTGTTTGTTTTTTTCCACGAAGGGATTATTATAAAGCTAAAATAAATTACAAGTGATTCAAATCACGTCGTATTCCTGGGTGGTCTCCTACCAAAGAACTACATACGCTATTATGGTTGGAATATAATTTATATTTTACTCGCGTAATGTTTGCATAAATGTGCTTAATTAGGGTCATTTAGGGCTATTAGACACAACTCAAATAAAAATTTTCGAATTAATATTTTCTAGTTAAATTCTTGTGAGTGGCAATTTGATTAATTTAACTGTTCAAATTAGACTTGAGGAGATGGGGCTTGGTTAATCAATGAGTGGGTAAGATAAACAAACAAAAAACTATCGATAACATTGAAAAACCACTAAAATATAATATAACATTAAACCTGAGAGTACTGACACTTTTGCGTATTGAAGAATATGAGATAAATTGACCAGAACAACAATTAGCCAAGGCATTTACAAATTCAAATACTCTTTAAAGTAGCAACATATAATACAATTATGTAGAACTTATTATTTAGATTATTCAGTTATAGTTGATCAATGACAAATATAGGCTTTGGAGAGTATCAAAATTCTTAGAGTTAAAGTATATATGCGAGATTATTTATAAGAGCGAAATTTTTCACATTAAGTTTTTGCTGCCCATAAAACTTGCCTTTATTTATATCACAGTAGAAAATGTGATTGAATGGCAAACTTGATATAACCAATGCCTTTACCTAATATAAATAAGCAAGTTAGAACTACGTTGAATAAAATTTCAGCTTTCCCTAAGGGTGCCCCAAATGATAAAGCTCTTATATAATTTGTAATTAAAGTTTATTCCATTATAGCGTTCCTCATGTTAGTTTTGTATTTATATTTTAAAACCACATAAATTCCTATTTAAATATAAGGCTATTCAAAATCATTTTCATAGATTTTTTTTTTTTGGTGTTAGAAGGTAAACGCTATGGTGAAAATGGATTCGGTGGGTATATGTGCCATTTCTAGGACCATTGCCAAAGATGCTTGAACAAGTTCGGAATTCAATACAAAGGAAAACAGTGGAATAATAGAGTAGTGTTGGATTGATTCAGTTAATTCGAGTGAAAAAAGTATCAATAAATATCAGTGAATTATAAAGAGAATAGAATTACATAAACAATCAAGTAAAGGTTTTAAAAATATTTTTATTAAATAACCTAACATCAAGTAATTGTAGTTCTATAAGGTATTAAGTTAGTATTCTTCCATTCTTCAAGCTGAGAAAAAGTCAAGGTTATATCGCTTAAAATTGAGTGCAATTATTGGCTTTTATCGTGAAAAATAAATAAACTATAAAATGTCGTTGGCCAAAAATCAAGTACGATTAACGAGCGTAAATTATTAGCTATGATTTATAAAAACTTGAGCTGCGACTATCTATTGGCCATCTATTTTATTCCTGCGAATAGATTATGAGTATTATCCACTACGAAATTGTGGGAGATAATTGGCTTAGCTGTGTTTATACTTAGCTTTTCAAATTAGAAAAATCTGAATCGGAGCCTAAATAGGTCTGATATCTAATACTAACATTCAAATCATAATAAAAAAGTTCTGATATCAATTAAACTTGAAAGCTTTAATGCTTATGCGCTAACCTCCGAGTCCAAGCTTCATCGATCTTCTGATTCTATAATATCAAAATATTTCGCTTCAATAACTCTGTAAAGTCTCAGCCGTAGAACGCGCAACCTTAGAAGCTTAACTACAAAATTTCAACTTTAACGATAGAATCCAAATAATAATAATTGAATAATACACTGCAGTTCTTGTGTTTAACTATCAAAATTTTCAATAATACCATTACATATAGTTTGATAACGCTGAGCTTAAAATAATTTTATTTGCCATAATTAATCTTATTTTCCTCGTACTCTTATATATTCAAAACATATGTCCCAGTCTCTTGACTTCTTCTCAGAATCATGGGTCGATTCTCCCAGCTCTGATCAAAATTCCCCCCAACATTGGCCCTTTTCTATCCTCAATAAAATAGCCTCTCATTTATCTTCCAATGCTGACTGCTTTAACTTTGCTTTGGTCCATCCCAATTGGCTTTCAGTAGGACTAGAGAACCTATACTCCTATCCGAAATTTAGCTCTGAATCCTCTTTACTTTCCTTCTTAAGAATTGCAAAAAATAAAAGATCAATCCTCCTACGCGCTAAAGGCTATAGCATGATCCCTCCTCTAAAATTTTCTTATCCTAATCTTCTTCTACAAAACAGTTGTCCCAAAACCACCTCAATATACGACTGTTTATTTTTTTATAGCTTCGATTCCTTCTCTCAATTTAAACACCTCTACGCTGACTCAAAACTTTCTGATCCTAATTTATTAGTAAATCTTGCTCGAACTTGCACTTCTCTATCCAAACTTTCTTTTTATGCACATAACCTTAACGATACCCAAATAATAACTCTTACTCAGAAATGTCACTCCCTTAAAGCTCTCCATATAGTTGGCCTTCCCACTTCCAGCACAAATACTTTAATTTCGTTTTTTAAATCTTTAAAATCTCTAAAATCCCTTACCTTGAAGCTTGAATTAGAAATTGCTGATTCTATATGGTCCGCTATTCAAACTTATTCTCATAATTTGGTTAATTTAGATATTCACGTCCCTTCTCTAACCTCATCCCTTATCACAATGCTCCACAATTGCTCAAACTTAACATCCCTAAAAATATCTGGCCAAAATATCATCTTCCCTAAACATTCTTTAGCTAAAATTATTTCAAACAATCCTAAACTTTCATCAATCTCACTTCAAATATCTCAAGTTGACGTTTTAGACGTTTCTACAATCTTCCAAAATTGTTTTAATTTAACCTCTTTAGAGCTAATATACTCTAAAAACAACCCCGAGCAAAATTTTATCACCCTGCCCGATTTTGATCTTGCATTTAATGCCTTCAAAATTCAGCATTTAGTTCTCGACGGTATCGATTTTACCAAAAAAACTTTTGGTCGATTGTTTAGTAACTTAAAGTTCATTAAAACTATAGTTCTCGCTAATCTCCCAAGACTATCGCCTGGTTCCTTAACAAGGCTATCTATGACATCCTCTCGTTTACTGGGTATCAATATTCACGGCTGTCTAAGCATAAACGACTCCTTTTTAAACCATCTCGCTGATAACCACTCCAATTCGCTCTTAATTCTCCATATCAAAGATCTGCCTATCGATTCTGTTAGCCAGCTACAGCAAAAACTTTCTAGGCTCTGTAATGTAAAATCTCTCAAAGTTTTGGGAGAGGAAGTAATTAAAAAACCTATAGAATTCACAGAAAAATCATGCTTTGTCTCAAATACCCATTCTTCTAATAAATTCAATGGCTTCTCGGCTAATAAGGGTCAAAATCTAGAAGAAAGCATAATTCATACTGAAAGAGGCCAATTTAACTCTTCAAAAAAAAGAACCTTTACTCAATCAAACAATTATGACAACTTTAACACAAGCTTTATTAATCACAATACTTTTAATGACCTTAATGATGTTGATATTGGCAGATCAAACAAACTTGATTCATTCAATAATGTAAAAGACGGCGAACAAAACTTATTTGATCCTATTAATCATAAACATGCTGATGAGGATATTTTATTCGATGATCCTAGTATCAGTAATTCTTATAGAAGAAATAGCTTTGATAATCTCGAAAATGAAGCCAATTATAAAAGAATAGCTCATCATAATTCTCATAGAGATTCTTCTACTCATAACTCATATTCGCAGCCTAGACCCTTCTCTAGTAATCGTACAACTTCAAATAATATTTCAGAACTATCTAGTCCTTTAAGCTCCTTTAACAACTTTGTAAAAAGTAATAGAGCTATTATAGACGTCAACCCTCAATCAGTTCAACGATCTGATTCATCAATTTCTAAAAATCAAGTCTCTAGAAGACCGCCCAATGCTCTTCTAAAATCTGCGCTTAAAAAATCAAACATCACCCCATTTTCAAATCCTTCTAATGACAACACAGAATCTTCAAATGATCCCTGGGTTTCCTCTGACCAATTTGCTAAAATGATGAACCTTTCAAATAGCTACACCAATTCAACCTATGACAAAACAGACAGGATCAATAACCCTATTGATAACTTTCACTCATACCAAAATGATGAAATATCCGATGTAGACTATAATGATCCAGAGGATTTAGATATATACCCCAACGACGGTGTTTTTTCTAATCAAATTCCTTCGCGCTCTAACAGCAGACTTCAAAAAAGTGTATCATTTAAAAACATTTCCTCCTCACCTGTTACTGATTCTTTTGACTTTGAAGAAGACCCTCAACTTGTTGAGAACACAAAATTCAATTCGTTATCATCGTCGTATAATAATTTTAGCAACAGCTTTAACTTTAATTCTTTCATTCAAAAATCAAATGGGTCTAAGCCTAAGCCTGCGATAAAATCACTTCCTTTTGAGTCAAAAGATGATAAGCGTAGCACTAGAACTGGTTTTAGTGACTCAGACTCTGATCAAAACGACTTTGATTCTTCAAATAATCCAAAAGTTTTTAAAAAAATTGGCCAAGATTCAAGTGCTACCTTATCTCAATCCTCAGAACTAGTTCACAAACCTTCTCAACTTAATCTTATTAAAAGCAGCTCTATCAATTTCAATGATCCTACTACCAATAACCCAACCTCTATAAGCACAGAATCAAACAATCAAAAGCCCGCCTTAGACTCGAGTGAAACTAACCTCGTAAAGTTCAACCCGCTAATTAACGCAAATAATTTAATTCAAACCTCGGGCTTCAACCCAAGCTTTATGACTAATGCAAATCAACCCTTCAGCTACAATTTTAATCCTAATTATAGACCTGCTTTTAACCCGGGTATTAATCCCGCGTTAAACCCTAACTTCAGACAAAATTTATTCCCGGGTTTTATGCCTAATTTTAATCCTCTATATAATCCGATGTTTAATCCCATGATAAACCCGAATTATGTGCAGAATTTGAACCCAAATTTGAGCTCTGGTTTTAATCCAGTCATTAATCATGGTATTACCCCAGCTACTCACCAAACTCCTATCCCAAAACAAACTTCAAATTTTATTTATACTCCCAACAAAAGCAGAACTCCAAACTTTAATGCAAACAATAACCAAAAATATAGACCAGGATTCAAAAAAACACCCAATAGCAACAAATCGCCTAATTATAAAAGAAATGGAGGTGTTTTCACAAATAACTTACAAAATAACAATAAATTCAAAACAAACTTTTCAACTGGTAATCAAAATAGAGGCAGGAGTCAAAGCTTTAGCGGCGGCTACAAAGCTAACCCAAGTTTTAGTGAAAATTCGAGTTATCAACAAAGAACAACTAACAACGGTCAATATAGAAATGCCCAAAATTCAAACGAAAATTCAGGTAAACTATAATTTTCATATTTTTTATTAAACTTTTTTTTTTTTTTTTACCGAATCGGACGTATTTATACATAAATTAATCTGTTAATCAATAAATACTAGGTAATTATCAAAATAGTGATTTTAGTGGAAACAACTTTAGGAAAAACAATATTCACGAAAGTACGAGTTCAATTCCATTTGGATTATCCAAAAACAATTCATTATTGGGACTGGTGCCAAACAAGGACTCAAAGACGCAGTATAGAAAACCAATGTCATTCAACTCGGCTAGAAATTCCTTAGGAAATAGCAACAATTTGCAGAGTACGCCTAAACCACGAGAAAATAATAGCATGGGGTACAAGAGCAATATCGAAATTGATAAAAACACTAGCAACCAACTTGATGCTGAAATAGATGATGAACAAAACGATGAGTTTGAAAGCTTGTTTAGCGGGACACAAGACACTAAATTAAATGACTCAGAAGGCGTTAGTGATAGAGATGAAATAATTTTAGAGTTAAGCGTTGAGACGCCAAAAATGGGCTGTGAAAGTTTAGTAGTCAGAAAGGTCAGTAATTTTAATGAAAATACTATTTAAGAAATCGAAATATATATAATTTTATTTTTTTTTGTCAATTTATGCTATTGTTATTGAATCAAAAGCAAACATTTTATAAAATTTCTATGTATTTATATATATTTAACCGTTATTGATAATTGCTGTAGGGCGATGATATTCTAACTTTGGCGAAAGAGTTTTGTGTTAAGCATGAAATGATAGATTTAGAAGCTGGTCTATATTCGTTGATAACAACCAAGCTTGAAAGGAAGAAAGAGAAATCTTGAACCTCTGTTGACTAGGATGATTTTATTATTATAATTATTATTATGATTATTATTATTTACAAAATTTCATATAATTAATTTAATTCTGTTATAAAAAAAATATAAATATTTTCAAAGATAAGATTGTTTTTTGTAAGAATAAAAAAATTCAAATTTGACGAACTAGAGAAACTAAAAAAAAAAGGGGGGGGAACGAGAGTGACAGACTTGAGGATTATGATATAAAAAATAGACTAGTTAAAAAAAAAAAAAAAAGTAAATACGAGCTAGTAAATTTTAATTGTGAATACTGAAATTGATTAATGGGGGATATTTTTTTTTTTTTTTAATTTTTTTCAACAAAAGAACAAATATATGAAAAGGAAATCAATTGAAGTAAAATGGGGAGGTATATAGGAGAGAAATAATTTCAGGGGGTGAAATAGAATAGGATGATTGAACATGAAGTGATGGGGGGAATAAATAAGGTAAGGTAAAGGAATTTTAATTTTAATTTTAAAAGTGAGCTAGAATGAAATTTTTAGCAATAGAGTAAGAGAAGAAAGCAGAAGCGGAGGAGGGAGCGGCTTTGATTAAGGAGGGGAGTAGACCTCTAAATAAACAGAGAGGCCCTTCAGATTTAATGATTGTATAAGTTGTGGAGTAAATGGTAGGCTTTGGAGCGATTCCAGGGGCGAAAATATATAGATTTGGGCCTTGAATTTGCATTCTTTTTCTTACCAAATCTAGGGGGTAAACGATGGTTTTACTGATTACACCGGCGACAGCGCCTACAACGGCGTTAGTGGAGCTTGGGTTATTAGAGATTAAGTCATTGATGAAAAGAGATTTAGAGGTTGATAGTTTTTTTGAGATAAAGTCGTAAGTGCCAAAAACGAGGCCGATGTAAGGGATAATTTGGATAGAGGCGGAGCTTAAGCCTTTATAGAAACCAGATATACCTTCGTATTTAAGAATGTGGTTAATGGCATGCGAGTATGATGAGTAAGCCTGAATAAAAGAAGGGGTAAAAATATAAATAAAAGATTAGACAGGAAGAGGGAAATGAAAATGTAGGAGATGAAAAAGGGGAGTTGTAAAAAAAAAAAGAAGAAAAGAGAAGAGAAAATGCAGTACTTTATTATTCAGTGACTGAGCGGCAAAACGGGTACGGAGAAGGTCGAAGGGGTAAGAGGTTATGGTAGCAGATAGGCCAGCAACTGAACCACAAAGTAGGGAATTTAGCTCTGAAGAAAGATTCTGTAGTAAAGATAAAAAGTTGGTAAATAAAGGTGAGTAATTGTAGAATAAAATATAGATCATATCGTATGATATCGAATGATATTGTTTAATAAGGATCATATCGTATAATGTATAATATTGTAAATATAAGGCTAATAAAATAGAGGGAAAGGGGGGGGGAAGAGTACATATTTTTTTATGAAATTTTGAGAAGAGTTGAAGACATAAAACTGGGTGGAGCCATAGATCATGTAGAGAATCGAGGCAGATATATTTCCTTTGAAAAAGCCCTGTTAGGAAGTAAAAAAAAGGAGGGGATTTATTTGAGATAAATTGGAAAGAAGATATAAGGAGGAGGGGGAAGGGGAAGGGATTAGGAGTGAGGAATCATAAAAAAAGGGGAGAAAAAGAGTACCTTGAAACCTTCTTTTAAGTATAGATTGGAGATTTTTTTGATGATGATGGACTGGGAAGGTTTGTGGTTAAATAAAGAGCGCTTAGAAGAATCCAGCTACAGCTTGACAAGAAAATATAGAAAAGAAGGGGTATAAGAGAGGGATAGGGGGAGGGGGTGAAGAAAGTGGAGGCATAGTGTAATAAATAAAAATAATTATTTAAAAGAAAAAAAGGGGGAATAAAAGGTAGTTAATACCTGTAGAGAAATTTTTAAAACATCAATGGGGGCAACAGTTAATCTAAAATTTGAAGGAAAAAAAAAAGTTTGAATTCAGAGAAAGAGGGTATAGATTGATGGGAGGGAGAATAGTGGTGTACCTAGAAAAGAGGCCGGTGAAAGAGCCACACAATAGCTGCTCAGTAGAAGATAAAGGTCTATGTTTTGTAGAGTCTAGGCGATCTAGAACGGCTGTATTATTATCAGAGGTGGCCATGATGGTGGGATGGGGGTGAAGTTAAAAGGGAAGGGGTGTTGATGGCGGGATGATTGGGAGGGGAAGTAAAGGAAAGAAGTGTTGATGGGTGGGGGTGGTATTATAATGATAGATAAAGGGGTAAGTAAGCTTTAAAAGAGATGATAGAGAGAGTAAATAAGCGAGGGATCGAAATGAGATTATATTAGAAATGTAGATTTAAGGCAAAAAAATAATTTTTATGACTTTGAATCGATCTAATTATAGTGAAAGCTTATTTGCAGGAAAGTTGTGGAACACGAGGCACTGTCTGTGCGCAATTCGCATTCTATTGGGCAAATATCATTTTGGGAAATAGATAAATAGCAGCAAAGCCTATCACGATGGAGGATTGAATTGAGTATAAGCGAATCAGCGATAGATGGACGGAGGAAAGTATAATTAGGGATAAAGTAGAAATATTGGCAGTAAATTTAGCAGCAATGATTGACAAGTTAGGATTTTTAAAAGACATAAAAGTTTTTTTAATGAAAGCTAATGAAAACTCGACCTTAATAAAGCATATATTTTCGCAAATGAATAATAGCAAATGTATAAGTGTGATATTTTCGCAAATGAAAAACCAATGTATAAATGTGGTGGAGACTAAGGGACTTTGCTTTTACCAATGGGTAATTAAATTCTTTCCTGCTAAGCAGTGTTTAATAAAATTAATGTAGTGGTTCTGTTGATGTGTTTTATAAAGATGTATTATTGGCCAGTATTCTGAGTAAGCCAATAGATGAGCGGTCTAGGAATATGGATATTTAAACCGGGTAGAGTTAACAGCATTATTTTGCTGGACAGTAATAGACTTAATTGATGTGTATAAACTGTGTGTTGGATATATAGAGTTTATTTTATAAGCCTCAGCGCTTTTTTGCAGACTCTAAACGTTGTTTTGTAAGGTAGAGTTTATAGATTGGCTTTTATCAGTTATTCATCGCTGGTCGCTAATCTAGAACGCTTTTTAGGCAAATTAGCTAACGTATTTGTCGATGCTAAAAATATCAAGTTCATGAGAGCAAATAATATGCGAGTATACCCAACTGATTCGCCATTTTCAACTATTAGCCTGTTGAATGAATCTGATAGCTAATCCAATAGTCAATTGAATGAACTTGATTACTGGAAATAAGATAGCGCGAGGAAATTAAATAGCATGAATAGATTGGACTAATGGGGAAAGAATTTGGAAGTAATGTTTGGCATAGTAATAGGGCGACATGATTCGCATAAAACGCAAAGCGTAAACAAAACATACAAATTATAATTATTTATTTAGGATTAAAAGTCAATAGAGCAAAAGCCAACGCGCCAATAATTCAAGCAAGAAAAAGCTGCCTTGTATTTACAAATTAAAATGTGTCAGATTAATGGGAATATCATAATTACCGCTTCTAGCAAATTGCGTCGATAAATCGTGGGAATAGTAGGAGCAGTAAAAGAGCTGGCCAATAAGGCGATGGATCGATTAAAGGTGTGGAATTAAGAAAAAATAGGCGCAAAAAATGGCAGTAGGTCAGAGCAGCTTGAAATCAGGCCAATGATGACGCCATGCGGCCATAAAAAGTCTGGCCAATGACCATAAGCTCTTAATGTGTAGCGATTAGCAGTAAAGAGCCGAGAATATTCGACCTGCCAATAGCCATGCGCAGTCTAGAGTTCCGCAAACAATCGTATTAGGTAATTGGGCGCTCATCCAGCCGATGCATGAGAAAAAAAATCAGACAGCTTAAAATATTCAAAGAAAGTTTCAATTAGAAGCCTTTTATAGCTTAATTTACCAAAAGCCTTTAATCTTCTCAGTCCCTTAAAAAAAAAATTACACTCTATTCTCCACACACCAACCCACTTCCCCACCATTACACACCCACTCCCCTTCTCCCTCTCCCTCTCCCTCTCCCCTACCACCACACCACCACACCACCACACCACCACACCACCATATCAACATACTCTAACTTCACTTCTCTAACTTCTAATCTCCAGCTCTTAATCTCCAACTTCTCTTTTCTAACTTATAAGCTTTTCAGCTAGTGCTTCATACCCACATTACTCTCCTCATACTTTTTATCCCTACTAATTCAATAATCTAACCACGAGAACCTCCTACTTTTTTAATTACCTCTTCTTTTCTATTTCATTTTCCTCCTATTTACTAGTCTAATGCCTTAATTCCCTCCCTTATCAATAACCTATGCAACTTCCTTCTCTCTAACCTAACAACATTATTACCCTTCTAATACACATTACCATTCTCAAGTTTTAGCTTAATCAATTAATCACAAAAAATACTCATTTCATCGCCTAATTTCAATAACACAACAAATTCATACCCACAATACCTTCGAAGCCTTCCTCCTCATTCCCCTTCCCCTTCCCCTCCCCTCCATTCACTAAAGCTCTTTATCCTTCTATCCTGCCCTAACTTTTCTAATACTCGCCTCCTACATTGCCTTACCTACCTTTATATTTTCACTTATTCGCCATATAACTCTCTTCAACACACTTCAAAACATTTCTAGAAAATTTCATACTTACCTCTATAAACAATCTGACCTGCCTTCCAATACTATACTAGCCAAATTTTAGCTATCCATCAACCTTTTCATTCACTATGACTTCGCTCCATAGCTCCAATCAACCTTACATTAAAAAGTACCTTGATTCCCCGCCCACTATAGCCAATAAACGCCCCTCAAACCAATCATGTAAGCATTTTAACTACTCTCTGTACTATCAATTGCTTATCTAACCATCTCTTTATTTTATCCTTCTTCATTTTTCAGTTAACCTAAATAAAACTCCTCTTAACAAACCAAAAAACTCCCTTGCCTCCTCAAACTCCGCAAGCTCTTACTCTTGGGCTAAAAACTTAGACTTTGATTCAATTAAAGATCCCTTTAAAAAAGTTGATAAAATCCCCCAGGTTAGCCCCGCAAAAATCCCTCATACTACTCCTTCCACTACCACTACCACAACCCCTACCAATACCCAAATCCAAATCCAAAACAACAAATATAGCCTCAATTCCAATCACAGCAATAACCCCCTCTCTTCACGACCCATAAAGCAACCAAGCTTCGACAGTAATAGTACTCAAAACCAAAACCTAAACCAAAACTTAAACCAAAACCAAAATCAAAACCTAAACCAAAACCAAACCCAAACTGCTACTACTATCCCAAATCAGCTCCAGTCATCCAACAATGATACACTCCACCAAAAGTCCTCCCAACTAGACCAACTTATTATTGCTGCCCGGAAAAAAGACAGAAATGAAATTTATAACATCAAACTGCTAGAAAAAAAGGAAAAGGATACCCAAAAAGCATTGCCCCCACCTTTCCAACGACACCACAAAATTCCATGGGTCGCTAACAAAAGTATTCTCGTTAGCTCTGTTGAATCTAACAATTTAGGTCTAAAATCCCAATTATCCCAATACAGCGATGCCAGCAGCTCCTCCATAATAAATACCCCCACTATCAATCACCCAAAAAATCTTAATATCGATAGCAAACTAAACACCCCCAACTCCTTATCCATCTCTAATCCCAACTGTACTAATATCTCCCACAACAAAATCACCACCACCAACTCTGGAAATATCATTAGCAACAGCAACAACAACAACAACAACTCTGGAAATATCATTAGCAATAGCAACAACAACAACAACTCTGGAAATATATTTAGCAATAATAGCAATTCTACCAATGTCGATAGGAGTAATCTTTCCAGCAAAAAAAGCGAAGACGTTTATAATAACATCATCGATATTTACTCCACTGATTTCATCTACTCCGAATCTCCATCAACGCCAAAATCTAAAAATTTCCAATTCTTTTCACCCTCTAATAACAACACAAACGCCTCAAACACTAGCATCTTCAACTCCTCTCAAAACTTCCTTTTCTCTAAAAAATCAAAAGCTAACCTAAACGATTCCAAACCAATCCTAGATCCTAATCACTCTAACCTCAGCTTCAAAAACTCTAACTCTAACACCAGATACGACAACTCTGAAAACTCCAAGCAAGACTCAGCCTTTGTCACCTCTACCATCACTGCTCCTATCCCATACTCTCATCATAACCCTAATACTAATCCTCGAAATCCATCCCCCTTGGCCAATTCCAACTCAAACAAAGACTCAAAGATCAGATCGTCCCGCTACGACGATGACTCGCCTCCTGATGGCTGCAAATGTGCCTGTCTTATTATGTAGTCTAATTCTATTGGCCAATCACTTCCCCCATATGCATCTCACTTACCCCCATTGGTCAATTCTTATTACTTCGCTATAACTTCCCTCTTACCATTCAATTATTCGCCAACTTTTTAGAATTTATTTGATTAATAATAACAATAATAAAAAAAAAAATTTTTTTTTTTGATCCAATTTTTATCACTATTTTATTATATTTATATTTATTTCACAAAAATTTTCATTTTATTTATATTTATTTTACAAAATATTTCATTTTATTTAAATTTAAATCATTTTTGAAATTGTCGTTCTTTTTTTGACTTTCGACCTCATCCCTAATCCCACTTCTTGAAATAAAAAATACTTATTCTTCCTTATCTCTTCACCTCCCCCCCCCCTTTTTTTAAAAAACCATTTCTTTATATTCTGCTCGTATCTCCAAGTCTTCCTATCTATCCCAGTATAAGAAACGAATATGGATCCCAATTCTCAGAGCAATAAGGCCCATAGGATAAGTAAAGTCGGTGCAGGCGCTAAAAAATCTAAACATAAAAATGCTGAAAAAAATAACCCAAAAGCTTTTGCTATGAGGTCCGGTGTTCGCGCCCACAAAATGGCCGTTCGCCGCGTCACCTTGAACGAAAAAAAATTACACGTTCCCCTATTAGATCGTACTCCCGAAATTCCTCCCCCAATCGTCGTTGCCGTCGTTGGCCCCCCTCAAACCGGAAAAACTACTCTCATCAAATCTTTAGTTAGAAGGTATGCAAAACACTCCCTGTCCGAAATAAATGGCCCCATTACCGTCGTCTCGGGAAAAAAGCAAAGAATCACCTTCATTGAAGCCGTTAACGATATGAACTGTCTCATCGATATCGGAAAAGTCGTCGATCTAGTTTTGTTAACTGTCGACGCAAGTTTCGGCTTTGAAATGGAAACTTTTGAATTCCTAAATATCCTCCAAACCCACGGTTTCCCGAAAATTATGGGCGTTTTAACTTTTCTTGATAAATTCAAAGACTCTAAACGTCTCGCTAACACTAAAAAAAAACTCAAACATCGCTTCTGGACTGAAATTTACCAAGGCGCCAAACTCTTCTATTTATCCGGTGTCATCAATGGTAGATACCCTGACCAGGAAATCCTCAATTTATCAAGATTTATCTCTGTAATCAAATTCAGACCCCTCGTCTGGCACAATACCCACCCATACGTCATTGCTGACAGATTCGAAGATATTACTGACCGCGAGCTGGTTGTAAATAACCCTAAATGTGACCGCGATATTGTTCTTTATGGCTACCTCAGAGGAACCAAGCTCCGCCAAGGATCCGATATCCACATCCCAGGTGCTGGCGACTTTGTTCTCGATAACATCGAATTGCTTGCCGATCCTTGCCCCCTCCCCGACAAAGTCAGAAAACGCCTAGACGAAAAACAAAAACTCATATACGCCCCTATGTCCGACGTCGGTGGCTTGATCTTTGATAAAGATGCCGTCTACATCAATGTCCCCGGTAACTTTTCCAAAAAAAATTTATACCCTGACCAACAAGATTTAGATAACTTGAATATCCCTCAAGGAACCGGTGAAAATCTGGTTTTAAAGCTACAAGACACTGATACTAATGCTTTCAAGCAACTCGAATCATCTCACATCCAGCTCTTCTCCCAATCTAACCCCTTAACTTCTTCTGATATCGTTACTCACTCCTCAAATCACCAATCTGCTCGCGTCCGCAGACCTTACTCTTCTAACTCTGCTGACAATAACTCTGATAATGATAATGATTCCGATTCTGATTCTAATTCCCAATCGGATATCGATTCTGGCTCTAACGATGACTCTGACTCTGAATCTGACTCTGAGTCCGGCTCAGGCTCAGGCCCTAGCCTTAAAAAAAATAAATCTAAAAGTTCCAGAAGAGCTTCGTCCACTTTAAATTTTGGTCAAACTGAAAGCGACCAAGATGAAGACGTTAAATACGCTGACACTGAAAGCGAGTATGAATTAAGTTCTGACGATCAAGACTCTAGCAACATTGACCTTGGCTTGTCGAATTTCTCCAAATCTAACCAGATTTATATGGGCAGTAACAAAGCTGACCTCATGAAACTCGTTTACGGTGATAACAAGCAAAAGCCTACTCAGCCTAAAATCCAAAATTTACAGGATGATGAAGATAGCGATGATGCTGACTTCTTCAAACTAAAAGCTAGCAAAAAGTCTGACAACGATGGTCAATCGCTCTCGAACGATTTAACTGCTGACTATGAAGAATTTGACTCGTGTAAATTCTTCATTAACTCTGGATCTCCCGCTTCATCAACCGAATTTTCTGACGATTTCTTACAATCCCTCAAAATGCACTTCTTAGCCACTGCCTTTGACTCTGAAAACGCTCCAGCAAGCAACGACGCTACTCAATATTCTGAAAGCGAAAATGGCGACTTTGAAGATTTAGAGCAAAACGGTGACTTTGAAGATTTAGAAAATGATTCCCAAAATGAAAACTCGGATAACGACTCTTCCTCCGTCAACCACGAAGATAGCGATGAAAATACAGCCAACAGTATTGAAGAGAATGAAGATGAGCAAGTCGATGAGTTTGCTGCTAAAAAAGAGCTACTTAAGAAAAAGTTCGATGCCCAATATGATGGCGGTGATGATGATGGCTCTGGATCCGATGATGGAGAAGTTGATATTTTTGCCGCTACAAAACAAGAATTCAACAAGCAAAATGAGCTAAATAAAGAAGAATTTATGAACGATTCTCCACAATTACGTGCTCAGGTTGAAGGTTATTTGCCTGGCCAATACTTGCGCCTTAAATTAACCAATGTTCCCTGCGAGCTATCTGAAAATTTTGATCCTAAATACCCTATCCTAGTTGGTGGCCTTTTAAAAGCTGAAACTCAGTTTGGATTCATTAATGCCAGAATCAAAAGGCATAGATGGTTTGGCAAAATCTTAAAAACAGGTAACCCACTTGTATTTTCGTCTGGATGGCGTAGATTCCAGTCTATTCCCACTTACGCACTTAATGACAGAATTAAAACTCGTATGCTCAAATACACTCCCGAGCATATGCATTGTTTAGTCACCTTCTATGGCCCTATCAGTGCGCCAAATATGGGTTTCTGCTGCGTCCAAAGCGCATCCAAATCAACTACTAATTTCAGAATCTGTGCCACTGGCGTTATCCTCGATAACGACCAATCCACTGAAATCGTAAAGAAGCTTAAACTTGTTGGTGTTCCTTTCAAGATTCATAAAAATTCCGCATTTATTAAAAATATGTTTAACAGTCAACTTGAAGTCGCGCGCTTCGAAGGAGCTCAAATAAGAACTGTTAGTGGTATTCGTGGTCAAGTTAAAAAAGCACTAAAGGTAATTTTAAATTTTTTTTAGCTTCTTTTTTTTTTTTAATAATTTTAAATAATTCCTATGCAATTAAGTATTATTAATAATAGATTCCTAATATAAAATACGCTAATTCATTTATTTTAGGCTCCTCCAGGTTCGTTCAGAGCAGCATTTGAAGATAAAATCCTGATGAGTGACATTGTGTTCTTGAGAGCTTGGTATACTATTAAGCCCAAAAAATTCTACAACCCAGTGACATCATTATTGCTTTCAGACAAAACAAAATGGGAAGGAATGAGGCAAATAGTAGATATCAGAAGAGATCTTGGAGTTAAAGTTCCAACGAAATTCGATTCGCACTACAAGCCAATTGTGAGACAGGAGCGCAAGTTCAACAAGCTTCAGATTCCAAAAGCTCTGCAAGCACAGCTGCCATTCAAGAACAAGCCCAAATTGCATAGCAAGAAGAAGACAACGGATTATTTGACAAAGAGAGCAGTAGTTTTGGAGCCTGAAGAGAAGAAGGTCGTTTCGCTGATCAATGAAATCAACTTGCTTAGCAACATCCAGAAGAAAAAGAGAAAAGAAAAGAGTATCGAACAAAAAGCCAAATTCGAAAAGAAGATCAAACTCCAAAACGAAATTACAAAGGAAAAAGTTAATAAGGCTAGAAAAGAGCATTTCAGGAAACAAGGACTTGCTAATAAAAGCAACACTAAATAAGCCCAATGTGCCTGCATAGCTTCAGATTATATATTTACTATTCTATTAAATGACATGAACATTAAAATAGATTTTATTATAATAAAATGTTTCTTTTTATCTAAAAATTTGTTTTAAATTCTAGCTATTCAATTTAATTTTTTGTATCTAAAGTTTACTAGAACTAAAAATTACTAACACTATAACAAACTAGAAAATATTTCTATTGAAGTGACTAACTAATGCATTTAACCGAAATATGCATTGAAATATTTAAACATTAGAAAATATTTTATTTTAAAAAAAAAAGTTTAACTAATAAATTGTTTTTTTTTTTTTGTGGAATCATGAATAATTTAATTAAAACAAAGAAATGAGTCAAAATGCCAACAAAAAAATACCAGAAGCCTGATATATATAATCGAATGCATAAAACGCGGATTAGAATAGTACAATTCGCTCAAAAACAACCGCAATAAGGAGAAAGTTGGATTTTAAAAAATTAGAGCTTGTAACGTAAAGATAAAATTTAAAATGGAAAAAAATATACATTGTGCATTATCCAATGGTTTGAGAATTAGAATAATTAGTTATTTAGTTGCAAAAAAATTGATTAATTTAAAGAAATAAGTATTGATTTTTAGAGACCTTTTTGAGAAATTAATCGTGTTATTAGCTTTATACCTATTAAATTCTGTAAGTTTTAAATCTATTACAAGAATTAAAAATCAATTCAATTGTAGTAGAGATTGAATTTCTTTATAAGTTTGATGCGAATAAAAACTCGCAGTGCTTGTAAACTATAATCTTTTGAAAGTTCCAAGATTTTACTAGCTTTGAGAAATAGAAACCATTTAGAATTAGAGATCTTGGAGTGCTTTAAAAGGTTTGAAATAAAAGTTAATTTCCTTTTTATTTTTTCTTATAGTTTAGAGCTAGATGTTTTAAAAATCTAATAGGTTGATTTTATATATTTTTAAACTTTTGTAGTATTAGTAAGCGTAAATATTAGGTTCTATAAAATATATATCTTTTTAAATTCGTCATGTTTCATATTAAGCTATTATTTTAACCAAGCGTTTTATATATTAAATTTTCATATTTTTAGCTTTTTGAAATTATAGATTTTTGTAGTTTTTTATATTTTTGTAGCCACTTTGGCACTAATTTACGAATATCCATAGCCTTTAATAAGAGTAGCATTTGTTTAATC